>QRFJ01003389.1:0-16112 GCA_006176705.1 Cocos nucifera | reverse complement strand
GATCTAGAGATCTTTTTCCTTCTCTTTCTTTTTTTCAAAAATCAGATCTGGATCTGATTTGGAGGATCTTCAAAATACCTTCTGAAGATCACCCGTCGTCTCTACAGCAGTGCTACCTTCTTCCTTTTTCATCAGCCTTTCTTGCCTGACTCACACTAATCAGAAGAACCCAACTTTCTTGGGCATCGAGAGAAGGGAGAGGGCTAGATGGTGGCATGGAGAAGGGAGAGGGATAGCCTTGGGGCATGGGCTAAGATCAACTTTTTCAAAAGTGGGCGCAGATAGGGTCTATTTATAGACTCTGCTGCATCATGCAGTGCTGCATCACCCCGACCAATCACGTTGCTTCATTCAATTAGATCTAAATCTGATTGGTGGGATGAGAGACCCATGGATTCATCCTAAGGTGGCACCTAAGATTGGTCAAAGTCTATAGGTGAGGGTCACCTAGTTTGAATCCAATAAGCAACCTGGAGTCCCATCCATATGGGACTCCAGCATTCCTATCCATGGATGCACGCCATCCTAGTTATGTGCCCCCTTCTTTCCAATTTCTAGAGAGGGAACAAGCCCCTATCTACTCTCGAATAAGTGCATGACATATGGGCAGATGTCCAAGGGTCAAAGGTCAATGTTTGACCAAGTCATAGTACAAGAATTAGCAGGTGATGAAAAATGGCAGGTGTTGTCTCAAATTTATCTCATAAATTAAGACAACCCTTTTCTGACTTGGACAAGCTCCAGCCAGACCAGGTAAAGGTACCTGAGTGAGCACAAACTCATTTGGCTCAGTCGAGATAACTTTTAAGATAGAAAAAGGAGAATGTTAGGCTCAATCGTGTGCTAGCACGATTTTCTTGAACCTAATTGAATCTCATTCAAATCAATTGAACTGGATTAGTCCAATTGATGATATCCAGATCCAAACCCTTATTTGTGTGACCTAGTTAGGTTCAGTTCTATATGGTAATGAGATATGTCATGATCTCCATCATCGACATCATCAAAACTTCTTTCGATGGATCAGAACTCTTCTGATTCAGACAACTTAGAATGATCGATCATCTAAATCATTCTAATTGCTCCCAAAATCCACCAGTGACACCTAGCAACATATGGTGGCAATCCATCAAAACTAAAAATGAACCTCTTGGTGCAGCTACTTGTGTGATTAAGTTCTTCTATCTTGAGCCCCGATCAGATTAGGGTTAAGGTGAACTCATCAAACCCTAATTTCTATCATATGATTTAATCATTCGATTCAAGTCCGATGTGAAAACCTTAATAGAAACTCTTTCTATTATTTCACACTCTCTGCCATGGCCATGGGCTTATGGACTTGATTCTCATGATCATCATAGGACTGCTCCTCATCCACCGAGGTAGATAGATTCCATCTTGGTGCAATCCAATTCCTACAATGAACATGCTATAGCCAACATACACCTCAGGGTTCCGAATGGCTAGGAGACCAAGTCATGGTGTAGTCAAACTATAACATCCTCAAGGTGAACTGCCGATGCACCTCAGGTCAAAGAACCAGACACACCACTGCAGCATCGAGTTAGTCATCAATGAGAAGGTAGACTTTCTTATGACTACTCGAGGTGGTCACGCTCAGTTCCCTCATTTTCTAACGAGTACCTATACTCTCGCTCTGGTGTCTCCACACCATAGACTCAAGACTTATCTACTATAAAGAAGAGATTGTACACTAATCTTCCAGATCAATCACCATCCTCATGATGATCCTACGGTCAGGAGCATTTTATGAGTTAATAAATAAAAATTCATGTCTTAAATTTTTAACTCTTGAAAATATGAATTATTATTACCACTAACTCAAGGGATGTATCACAGACACTAAATACGCTTATGTGATAGAAAATGATCCATTTTATTATTTATAGTCAAAATTATAATTTTTTTCTTATAAGTTTATTACAAGTGTCAGCCAATTCTGGTTTCTAGGGCACATATATCTAATAGGATGATGCTATTAGATTAAGGTTATTTCCTTTCTCTTTACGGGACAAAGCTAAGAGTTGGCTTCATTCTCTGCTGGTTCTATCACAACTTGGGATGTCCTAGCCCAAAAATTCTTAGCCAAGTACTTTCCACCTTCCAAGACTTCCAAGATGCGCAATGATATCACTTCTTTCATGCAGATGGATATGGAGACACTATATGAGGCTTGGGAGCATTTCAAGGAATTGCTGAGGAGATGTCCACATCATCAACTACCTGTATGGCTTTAGGTACAAACTTTCTATAATGGTTTATCTCCTACTAATCATTCTATGATTGATGCAGCAACAGGAGGAACAATTAATCGAAAAATGGAGGAAGAAGCCTTCAAGCTGATCGATGAGATGGCATCAAATAGCTATCAAGTGGCAGACAGAATGCATGATGCCAAAAAGACTAGCAGCTGTGCAGGGAGTAGATTGCGTGCCAACCTTACTAGCTGAAATTGCAGCCCTTAGAGCCGAAGTCAACAACTTGAAGGGAACAGCTATGCATGTTCAGAGCATTACTTGTGACCTGTGTGGAGGAGGACACGATACGAGCAATTGCCAGATAGGTAATCCTTTTGCTAAAAGCAACTGATACAGCTAATTATATTGGTAATTTTTTCAGGCCGCAACAAAACAATCCCTACTCCAACACATACAATCAAGGGTGGAGGCAGCACCCAAATTTCTCATGGAGCAATCAAAATGCAGCACAACAGCCACCCCCGGGATTCCAAGTACCTGAAAAGAAGTCCAACATGGAAGAGCTGATGGTCAAATTTATGCAAAACCAAGAAGCAACTATAAAAAATTTGGAAGCCAAACTTAGGCAGGACCAAAGCAGCAGCAATTCAAAACTTGGAGATGCAAATAGGTCAAATGGCTAAGATAATCTCCGAGAGACCTCAAGGATCCTTGCCCAAGCAACACGGAGACCAATCCAAGGGAGCAAGTCAATGCTATCACCCTAAGAAGTGGTACAAAGCTGGAGGAGCCACATCAGAAGAAAGAGACTGAAGAGCCAACTACAAATAAGGAACCATCAACTAAAATTCATCAGTCACCAAAACAACCAGCAGATGGATGGTCTCCAGGTATACGGTTTGCTGATCCAAATGTGAAGCCCTACGTGCCGCCACTACCATTCCCAGAGAGACAAATACAGCATCCAGATAAGAAATTTTCTAACTTTTTCAAAATTTTAAAGAATTTACATATTAATATTCCTTTTGTAGATGCTATTACTCAAATGCCCAGGTATGCCAAGTTTCTCAAAGAAATCCTAACAAATAAGAAAAAGCTGAAGGAGCATGAGAGAATAAATTTGAATGAAGAATGCTCAGCAATACTTCAAAATAAATTACCACAGAAGCTAAAAGATCCAGGGAGTTTTACTATCCCTTGCATTATTGGTGATTGTAGTTTTGATAAAGTTTTATGTGATTTAGGAGCAAGTATTAATCTCATGCCTTTTTCTATTTTCAGAAAGCTGGGTCTAGGAGAACCAAAGCCTACCACTATTACTCTTCAATTAGCCGATAGATCCATTAAATATCCAAGAGGTATAGTGGAGGATGTCTTGGTAAAGGTAAACAAGTTTATTTTTCCTATTGATTTTATTGTTCTTGATATGAAAGAAGATTATGATGTACCCCTTATTTTAGGGAGACCCTTTTTAGCTACTGGAGGAGCTTTAATAGATGTTCAACAAGAAAAATTAATTCTTAGAATCCAAGATGAACAAGTTACTTTTAATGTTTTCAAAGATACTAAACATCCTGATGATAATCAAACTTATTTTCTAATTGATATTATTGATAATTCATTATATGAGAATTCTGTAGAAAATAGGTTTGAGACTATAAAAGCTAGCAATGTCAAATTGAAAGAGGACTCGATCAAACATGAAAGTATTCTAATTGAAGTGGCACGGATTGATCCACTTTAGAACTCAAAGAAAGTCAAGCTGAAGACTATAAATCAGAACTACTAGATAGGTTGTTTCTTTTCTTTTTAGTTTTGATCATTTTTTTTTTTTTATTTTTTAGTAATTTATTGTTGCTCTTTTACTGCTTTGGTGTGTATTTTCAATTTTGCAGAGAAAAATCAATGAGAGCTCAAGCAAAATTTCAAAGCTCCAAAGAACCAGACTGAACCAAATCAGGTGTATTCCTTCCTATCCTTTATTGCACCCTTTATTTTTCTTTCTCCTTTAAGACAATGTAGAATAAGTTAGGGGGTAAAAAAAAAAATCATGTGTCAAGAAGAAAATCTTGAGCAAGATAGACTGGATAAGTGATAAAAGATAGAATTATTTGCTAATGAATGTAATGAGTTAAAGAAGTAGATTAGTTGGTCAACTTTTAGCAGCCTACTTAGGTCATTAAAAGACTATTAGCACTTCTAATTGCACATGCACACTAACAAGGCAAAGTAGGTATTGATTATAAGGCCAACTGAGGATTCAATTATCACTAAAAATTGATAATTAATATACATTCTAATCAAAGAAACTTGAATTTAAGGAAAGAGCTACCTGCCTAAAAATAAAGTGCAAAAGATAGAGTATATGTGGATTGCCCAAAGCCTAGTAACTGGGTCTCTGCACCTAGGTCAAGTGTGAAAATTCATGTAAAATGGTGAAGGAAAAGGCCAGGATGCTCAGCACAAAAAAAAAAAAAAAAAAAAAGGCAGTGTGAAAGCTACCTTAATTCATGAGTATAAAATTGAGAATGTATAGAAAATTGACCAAAATAGGTGATAAGAGAGGATACTTTTGTTCTTTTAATTTAATACTGAAATGCTAAAGTTAGTCATCACGAACACAAGTGCTATAGATCTTTGATGTACTCTAAGAAAGTTTTTAATTGTATTGACTGAAAAATTTGCTTCTGAAGCTCAATGCTTAATTAGCAGTATTTTCTAAACTTTTTAACCTTTAGTCCTAGATTTTATCTTTGTGATGGATAATCTTATTGAAATATGGTATTAAATAAAATATTACTAAGGGACTAGCAATGACTAAGTTGGGGGGGTGTGATAAGTGGTAAAATTATATTAATAAAAGTATTAAATTATAAAATAAATTAATCTATTTTTTTTCAAAAATTGATATTTTTATTAATCTTATGTAGGAAAGAAGGCCACCAATATGAAGATCTTATTTTTTTAGTTCAGATGAAATAAATTTAAAAAAAAATGGACTTCAAACGAGTCCGAAATTGAATTTCAAAAAAAAAAAAAGCCGATCCAGTTCAAACCGGTTCAGAAAAATTGGCTCAGCAGACCACACCCAGCAGATCGACCCGCTGATGCTAGGCTGATGTCAGCATTTTTTATGGTGCACGATCGACCATTTGGAGGGCATTTCGAAGATTTCACATGGAGAAGCGCGCTCCGATTGACTAAAGAATGCGATGGTCCATGCAACACTAGGCTCGCGCATGGTCTATAGAGGGCAAATTGGAAATTTTGTCTGATCCGATGGACGCCTTTCACTGGAATTTGATCGGACGGCCAAAATGCATGCGCTAACGGACGACATCCGTAGCTCCCAATCGAGATCCAACAGTTGAGATTCATCCCGACTTTAAACTAAAGATCAGAAGCTTTCTTGTGCACGATCTGATGGCCCAGATTCAATCCAATGACTGTCATGAATTTCGACTTGATCTGGGATATTTTAAAGGGTTAAGTGATTTTTGGATCGTTTGATCGACATCCAACGATCAAAATCATTCAGGATCCTAATTTGACTTATTTTGAGAGTTTTAAACCTAATTTTTAAGAGGATTTCGGAGGAAAATCCATCTCATAGCCTATAAAAAGTCTGCTATTGCCAAAGAAAAAAAACAAAGAGAGAGGGGAGATAGTAAAAAAAAGAAAAAGAAAAAGAAGAGAAAGAGAGGAGAGAGGTAGAAAGAGAAGAGAGATTTCTGAGAGAAAAGGAAGGATTTTTAATTTTTTTTCTCTTCCGACAATCAGAACATTGATCACGGAGCTTCTTTTCTTCTTCACCAAGTTCTCCACACCAAGAGCGACGGACAATCAATTCAGCAATCAAATAGTCTAATTTCTTTATGCTTTTTATTTTATTTATTATTTTTGAACTTGTTATCATGAACTAAAATTTCTTTTACTAAGGCTAAGGTGTAGCCACTCTTTTGATGAAATATTTAGTATGATTTATTTTTAATTTTAAATTTTATTCAAGTGGAGTATATAAATCTAATCTTAATGCTTTTAGATTACTGACCATCTTCTAATTGATCTGTTGAACATAAATGTTATGAATCAAGTACATCTATGTTATTGCTTTTGATTATATACCTTGTATTATGAATCAAATTAGAATTCATATGCATGCGGAAATTTTAGTATGCTTTGGATGTAGCGTATTTTAATTAGAGGGTTTCACAAAACTTAATGCATTAATATTTATTTAAATTACACCTGGATCAAAGGGTAATTAATAAATATTGATAGTTTTGCTACGTCGGACCAAAGGGTAGTGAATAAATTAGGAGACTCCACCATCACATGAAATAAAATTAATCTAATAACTTGAATATTGTATTGACTGAGTTGGTGAATCGATTGCCTTAGTAACATATTGCTCTTAAGTTTAAAACCCTAATAATTACACTCTCTCTATTTTCTTAAAATTTTTAATTATTTTTTTTATTTTATTCTTTAATTTTTTATTCTCATAAATTGGTCTTCTAAATAAAGCATAGGAAAGAGCTTTTCAATACTTGTTTTCTAATCCTCTAGGGATGATACTCTACTCATTTACTTTATTACTTGATCGATGGTGCACTTGCCATAGCTATAGATTAGCACGCATCATCATATCTCATATGGTGTGGTAGGAACGATTTTAGAAGGAACTCTATTTAGATGTATATTGCAGTTAACAAACCGTGTCTTCAAAGAAAATCAGAAAGGTCTGTGAAGCTCATCATAGATCGGACCATATCTAATAGGGTCCGATTTCTCCGTTCTAAAACCTCGTTAAGTTGAGATGTTTCAGGTGGAGTCTATTGAGAGACTATGCCATTTTTCTTGAGATAATCTAGGAATTTTTGACTAAGATATTCACCTCCTCGATCTGATCAAAGAACCTTGATGGATTTTTCAGTTTGCTTTTCTACTTCATGTCTGAATTTTTTGAACTTTTCAAAAGCTTCAGACTTGTGTCTTATAAGATACACAGACCTATACCGAGATAAATCATCGGTAAAGGTTATGAAGTAGACAAAGTTGCCTCTAGTCGGTACATCAAATGGGCCGCACACATCAGTATGTACTAGGGCAAGAAGATCCATGGCCCTTTCCCTATGTCCTACAAAAGGGAGCTTAGTCATTTTGCCATGAAGATAAGATTTACAAATTGGATATGACTCAAAAGTCAATAGACTCAATAGCCCGATTTTCTTCAATTTGTTAACCCTATCTTCTACTATATGACCTAGTCTTAGGTGCCATAGATACCTATCATTTGGACTATTCCTAGGTCATTTTGGTTTTATGGCATTCACATTTTGCTTGATATTAAAAATAGATACATCAATATGTAACTGGTAAAGACCGTTAATAAGAAAACCACTTGTAATTTTATTTCTTTCATAAAAATGTTATAATGGTCCTTAAGAAAACTAATTACATAGCCTTCTTGTGCTAAACATGAAACAAAAATTAAATTTCTACTTGCTACAGGTACAAAATAACAATCCTTTAATGCTAAGTCTAAACCAGATGGTAGTCAAAGAGGGAATGTTCCCACGGCCATAATAGCAACTCTTGCTCCATTTTCGATGCGTAGAATCATCTCACCATCCCTCAGCATCCTGCTATTCTCAAGATCTTGCATGGAAGTGCACAAATGAGCACTAGAACCAGAGTCAAGCACCCAACTGGATGCAAAAGAAATCGTAAGGTTAGACTCAATAATGAGCATACCTCTAGAAGGACCTGCCTCCTTCTTATTCTTCAGGGTGGCCAGGTAAGTAGGACAGTTTCGCTTCCAGTGGCCGTCAGTGTTGCAATGAAAATACTTTCCTTTGTCAGTGGCTTTCTTCTTTAGTTCTGCCTTTTTCTTCTTTCCTCCTTCCATCTTTTGCCTTTTCATAGACTTCTTCTTCTTTTCAAAAGACTTTCTCTTAGAAGAAGTCCGTTCTATAGCAAGCACTGAGCCTTTAAAATCTTTTATAGAAAGCTTAGCAAAAACCAGCATGTTCATAAGCTCGGCTAGAGAATTTTGAAGTTTATGCATATGGTAGTTCATGATGAACTACCCATATGCATCAGTCAAGGATGGCAGAATCATATCATTCTGCAAATTCAGGTCCAACTTCACACCGAGCTTCTCAAGCTCTTCTAAATTCTTGATCATCATCAGACAATGATCTTGGACTGACTGCTCATCATGCATTTTAGCCTTGAACAGTTGTTTAGTGACTTGATACTTGGCTCCACGACTTTGTTCACCAAACATCTTTTGTAGGTGAGCCAACATTTGGCGGACAATCCTGATATCTTCATGTTGGTAGTGAAGCTCATCAGACATCGAGCCCAACGTGTAATATCTGGTCCTGTTATCTTCATCCATCCACTTATCAAGAGACGCTCTCTATTCAACAGATGGACGAGCTGGTAAGGTGGGGGGATCCTGGTCCAATACATGAGTTAACTTTTCGAAACCCAAAATGATTTTGAAGTTTCAGAGCCAATTCTTGTAATTGGATCTGGTCAGTTTATGGGTGTCCAGGATACGTACTAGTGGGTTGGATGCAGACATTTTTCTGTAGAGAGTCAAAGTTTCTAGTTAGATATTGTAATTAAGATTTAACTAATTTATTTAGAAGTTTTATTTTTAAATAAATTAGCTCCCACTATTTTCTTGGATCCCTACACTTCCTCTATAGAGATGCAAAAATCTCCATGATTAATGATTTCTAGTGGGTGGTGCGTCCCACCAACTGACTCATCACCTCACCTAACAGTTATTGGTGATGGGTTAGCCAATGAGTGAACAACTCTTGTTCAATGATTCTCTAATCATGGTGCACCCAAACTTGGTCTCTAATTCATGAATCTCACCGTGCCCAAATATTGATCCACTCCTTAGTTAAGTCAGACCCACCATTTGCATAGATTGGATTTCTAATTGAGTCTCTCACCATATCCAAAATATTGAGCCCAATCCATCCTCCTAGCCCATAGCATCCAATGCCTAATAGACATGGTTGCATCTTTCCGGTGCAACTGAACCACTGTAACCAGCCGAGAACAATCAATCCCGAAAAGGGCCCGCACATCTACAATGGTGGAAGACCTTAGACTTAATCTTTTCTTAGAAAGATTTGATTTAGGTCTCATTAAACTAGACTTGACATAGTCATAACCATTATGACTAACCTAGTGGCATGGGTTAGCTCAAATTATTGAGCACCTTAGATCAGGACTGGATCGACAAATATGGCCAGGTAAGTGAGATCGGTGGAAGGGATATGCCATTAACTCGACAAGAATGCATTCGAGTCGAGTAGCTTTCAATTAAAAAATCAGTTGATCGTATCTGCCAAACTTACCTTAGACACCAAATTATTGAACCAGAACCAATCGGATTAGCCTACAATCCAGACTCTAACCACTGAGCCTAATTAGGTCTTAGCTTGATCGATCACTCATGTGACTTCGATCTTGATCCAGACTTAATCCTATTAGGCTGGTCAATTTAAGCACTCTTGATCCCATCTAACCAACTCTTGATTCGGTTTGATCAACCGCTTAGACCTAATTGAGCTACCCAAGCCCGAACCCAATTTTATGAATATGTCTTAGATCTAAAAATTCTTAATTTTAGAACCTAATATATTTCATAATCTTAATTCTTAATTAAGTTTAGGATTCATAAATAAAATATGTAAATAAAATCCTAGGGATTTCAGGATCTAGGGTTTTGCAGAAAATAAGTTTTTTGATTTTTGATTAAGGACGAACGCGCAGCACCCCTACACATCATAAGAACACTCCATCAAATGGAAAGGAGAGGGACTTTAAATCCTACTTTATTCTTATGATCGGACGGCCAAGGGAAACACCTTAATCAGAAAAATAAAAAAACTACAAAACTAGTTAGATCTACATCATATATCTCATATATAAAATTATTCTAACTATAAATATGTTTTGCATATACATCTCATGTATCATATCATACATATTTTTTAGATCTAAATTATCTCATAAATCATCTAAAAAATTAAGATTTAAATTTGATCATATCAAAATAAATTCTGTACTAGATAATTATATAGAACTATTCTACAACTAGTCTAAATATGCATTCATCATATCTCATATGAACAAAAATTAAATAACTTTATTTTCTATTTTTTAGATCATATTATAATATTTATAACATCAAAAAATAGTAAATAAATTAATCTAAAAAATATAACTTAATCAAATTAAATTATGATCATGCAAGACTATATATAGAACTATTCTATTCTACAACTGGTCATGCATCTTGTAGAACTTAGATCTAAATTTTTTAATTTTTAATTTTTTTGTTTTTAAATCTAATCAAATCTCATGTAATATTTGAAATTACCTAATTATTAGATCAAAATTAAATTAAAATTAGATCTAAATTATTTATAGAAACCTGACTCTGATATCAGTTAAAGAGAAAAACCTATTTTTCGGATTAGATTCGTTCAAATCTGATTTGACCAAGAGAAATATTTTAAATTTTTTTTATTAGATCTAAATTAGATTTGATACTTTTTAGATCTAATTTAATAGATCTAACAAAATAAATTAAATTAAATTAAATTAGATTTAATTTATACCTTGTTCTTGGATAATCTTATTATCCTATGATGATCCTGCTGATTGCTTGAGGTTCTGGATGTAGCCACGCAATCACCTGGCCTCTACCAGTATCCACTTGGATAGGATTTGGATATCTCCTCCTTCTTAATTTTTCCTCCAAAGATCAGATCTGGATCTGATCTTGAAGGTCTTCAAAATAACTTTTGATGATCTGATGTCGTCTCTTGTAGTAGTGCTGCCTTTTTTCTTTCTTATTACCTTTCTCTTGCCTGGATCGCACCAAACTGAAGCCCAAAGCCCCTTGGGCATGGATAGGAGAGAGAGGATCAGAGGTAGGCATGGAGAAGAGAGGGAGATGGCTATATGGCATGGGCAAGGGGAGAACCTCCCTAAACCTAGGCACAGACAGGGTTTATATAGACCCTACTATGCCATGCAGTGCCACATCATCCCGACCAATCACATCTCTTTACACAATCAGATCTAAATCTGATTGATGAGATGACATCACCTAATCTAATCAGATGAGATCCCCTATCTAACATCCTTAGGTGGCACCAAGACTGGTCAAAGTAGAGTCTTAGGCGCCACCTAAGTTTATTCCATGAAGCAACCTGGATTCCCATCTGTATGGGACTCCAGGCATCATTATCCTTGGGCGCACACCTCCCTAGGCATGTGCCCTCTCCTTTTCTCTTTCTATTAGGAGGACAAATCCTCATCTGCTCTCCTATGGATGCATGACACATGGGCATATATCTAAGGGTCAAAGGTCAACGTTTGACCAAAGTCAAAAGATAAGAATTAGTAGGTGATGGATGGTAGGTGTTGTCTCAAATTTATCTCATAAATTAAGATAATTCTTTTCTAACCTAGACAAGCTCTAGTCAGACCAAGTAAATATACTCGAGTGAGTCCAAACACATTTGGCTCAGTTGAGACAACATTTAATGATTGTTGAAGGAGAACTTTTGGCTTAATCGTGTAATAGCACGATTTTCTTGAACCTAATTGAATCCAATTTAAATCAATTGAACTGGATTAGTCCAATTGATGATATCCAGATCCACATCCTTATTCGTATGACCTAGTTAGATTCAATTCTGTATGGTAATGAGATATATCACAATCTCTATCATCGACATCATTGAAATACCTTCTAATGGATCAGAATTTTTTCTGATTCAGATAATTAGAATAATCGATCATCCAAATCATTCTAATTACTCCCAAAATCCACTAGTGACACCTAGTAGTATATGGTGGCAACCCATCAGAATTGAAAATGAACCTCTCAGTGTGGTTGCATGTGTGATTAAGTTCTTCTACCTTGAGTCCCGATCGATTTAGGGTTAAGGTGAACTCATCAAACCCTAATTTTTGTCATATGAATTAATCATTAGATTCAAGTCCAATGTGAAAACCTTAATAGAAACTCTTTCTATCATTTCACTCTGCCATGGCCATGGGCTTATGGACTTGATTCTTGTGATCATCATAGGACTGCTTTTCATCTACCGAGGTAGATAGATTCTCTCTTGGTGCAATCCAATTTCTATGATGAATATGCTATAGCCAACATACACCTCAGAATTTTGAATGGCTAGAAGATCGAGTCATGGTGTAGTCAAACTATAATACTCTCAAGGTGAACTATCGATGCACCTCAGGTCAAAGAACTAGACACACCACTATAGCTTCGAACCAGTCATTGACGAGAAGGTAGACTTTTTTATGACTGGTCGAGGTGGTCACGCTCAGTGCCCTCGTTCTCTAACGAGTACCTATACTCTCACTTTTGGTGACTCTTCACCGTAGACTCAAGACTCATCTACTATAAAGAAGCAATTGTACACCAACCTTCTAGATCAATCACCATGCTCATGATGATCCTACGGTCAGGAGCTTTTAATGAGTTAATAATGAAAATTTATGTTCTAAATTTTTAACTTTTGAAAATAAGAATTATCATTGCCATTAACTCAAGGAATGTATCATAGACACTAAATACACATTATGATAAAAAATAATCTCTTTTTTTATTTATAATTAAAATTATAATTTTGCCTTTAGAAGTATATAACAAGTGTCAGCCAATTCTGGCTTCTAAGGCACACATATCTAACACCTACGACTGTGCCAAACACCAAAGAAAAAATTTCATCCTTATCCACAAAATGAACCCCTGACCCGACATCCATGATAAGCATCTTGTTAGAAACGAAAGACAAACGAGGCGCCCAGAATCGAATCCTTATGAGATGACAATGAAAAAAGTACTATTTTATTATGAAGGTAAGTTCGTTACAAGTAAAAGTTAATAAGATCAATTACAATAGGCACACTACAAGCAAGATAGAGGTCGACAAAGGTCGACTATGCGAAAAAGCAAATGCATTACAGACAAGATAAAGATCGGTGAAATCGATTTCAAAAAAAGAAAAGAGGTGAAGTCCTAAGACGATCCGAGCTCTTCAAATTTTGGACTATCGGCTCCAGCCATCACCAAAGCTTCCTTTAGTTTGAAAATTTTCTCCTCTAGCTTCTTCTTCTTCTATAGACCATTGATGTACATCCTATTGGAGTATTCAAATTTGGCCTCGAGCTCTCACTGCTGCTTCCTCAAAACCTCAGACTCAGCTTCAGCATCCTTGATGGCTTGACGCTCCCAAGCCAACTGGAGCTTCAATTACTGAACTTTAGTTTTCTCCATTCCAACAGCCTTCAAGAGTTTGCCAACAGTCCTCCTCAGAAGGACGAGCTCCTCAAGTTTGCCACTTGATCCAGTCTACTGAACGCTATGAAACTTATTCCAAAAATAGGTCGCCTCATCCCTGACAGCCTTTAGCTCACCTTCAAGCCTAGACATCCTTTCTGCCCAGGTCGCCCGATAATTATTGTGTCAATCTTCAGCATCCTGCAGCTACTTCTAAAGTTGGAAGAACTTCTTCGACTAGTTTCAGTCATGCCGAGCTTCATCGTTGGACCATGGTAAACTCCCTTCCAAGAGATGAATCTTCTCTTCTGCCTTCTTGAGATCAACTTCTAAAGAGCCAATCTTCGCTGTAAGCACTCAAGACTTGTCGCTCGCACTCTTCCGAAGTTCGACGAGCTCCTTCTCAAAATGTCCTTTTCGAATGCTGAAGCTCGCTGCATCCTTCATGTGTAAACTTCGAAGGCAAGTGTCTTCCTTAGTCGCCTACGCAGTATTTTTTTGAGAGGCCTGAAGGTCGACCTCAACTCTCTTCAATCTTGTTCTCAATTGGTGGATCTCCTTCTTCAAATCCTTTATCAAAGGCTTAAACGAAACCCCCTGAGGTAAGGGGTCGGCATCGATCGGAGAAAGAAGATCGTGGCCCTAATCGACAGATACATTCTAAATCACATACAACGCAAAGTGTAAAGGAAAAGAAGGATTTGTTCACATTACTTGAAAATGTTTGGTACACTAAAAAAAAAGAAAAAAGAGAAAAAAGAGGGTACATAGTGTCAAAAGTTTAGACCTCGGGTGGCTCGCCCACTGAAGAGGTCGGGACATTCTTGGCCAGCTCCAGCCCTTGGGCAAGTTCGGATGTTGCACCTTTGGATTCAAGAGCAACCTCGACATCGACACGTGAAGGGCCGGTTCTATCCTCTGGCTCTTCTAGGAGGAGATCTAGATCGATGTTGGAAAAATTCTCAACGACTCGCCCCATGCAGACCTAGAACCCTTCCAAGAAGGCTTCCTGGACAAAGTCTATTTTGATGTCCTCCAAATCCTTGGAGGACTTGAAGTTCTGCATGGCCCTTTCCATTATGGTGCTAACCTCCTCTTCCACCTTCTTTTTCTCCTTCTTTTTTAGGGCTAGCTCGGCCCTCAACTTTGCTATCTCGCCACACTCCTCTCTTAATTCATTCTAAAGGCATTCAACTTCAGACGAATGGGTCTCCGAGGAGACCTTTAGAACATCAACCTCGACCCGAGCCATTTTGACTTCTACGCGGGCTTCTTCTAGGGCTCTAGAAGCTTCGGCCTAATTTTGGCTTGCTGCTTCAGAGTGGACAAAAAGGTAGTGTCCCAGCGGCAAAACACACAACAAATCAAAATCATAAAAGATCCCAGGTCCAAAGCTTAATGGGCATGAAGTCAAAGTCAGAAGGAACCACTTAGCTCCAGAAAAGTAGGAAATGATTTGTCGAACCTCTCGACGTCATCCTTCTAGCGCATTCTTGAAGGGAAATCCTGATTTCCTAGACTAGGTTCGTTCAGATCTGATCATATCAAGAGATATATTTCAAAAAATTTTCTCTTTGATCCAGATTAGATCTGGGATATTTCAGATCTAATTATTATTATTTTAAAAATTAAACAAAATCTAGATAAATTAAATCAAATTTAATTTACCTTAATATAGGTAATCCTATTACCCGTTGATGATCCTATATGCAGCGAAAGGTTCTGGATCTAGCCATGCAAGTGCCTGGCCTTTACCGATATCCACTCAGGCTGGATCTAGAGATCCTCTTCTTCTCTATCACGTCTCCAAAAATCAGATCTAGATCTGATCTGGAGGATCTTCAAAACTTCTTTTGAAAATCAGCAGTCGTCCTTTGCAGCAGTGCAGCCTTCTAGCTTTCAGTTGCCTTTCTTTGATCTGGATCGCACCAACCAAAAGTCCAAAACTCCTTTTGGATGTGGAGAGGAAGGGGAGAAGGTGGTTTGGCATGGAGGAAGAGGGGAGAGACAGCCTTGGGTGTGGAGAATTATGATTCCTTTCAATCACTTCCAATCACAATCTGGGTTGGGCGTAGGGTCTTATTTATAGACTGTCTATGATCCAACTTCTCTTCTTCCCAACCAATCACAACTCTTTATGAAATTAGATCTAAATATGATTGATAGAAATAGAGTCCCCTGGATTCCTCCTTAGAGGGTGCCTAAGACCAGTCAAAGTTGGTTCTTAGGAGAACTCTAATTGGAATCTAAAAAGGAGATGGAGTCCCTATCTAATAGGGACTCCTAGGCACCTCCAACTTGGGCACATGCCTAGGGTGGCGTGCACCCTCCTCCTTGCTAGGTTCTGGCAGGGGGACAGGCCTCTACCAGCTCTCCAATAGGTGCATGACATGTGGTCAAAAGTTAAAGTGTCAATGGTCAACATTTGACCAGTCAAAGGTAGACTTTTGACCAAAGTCAAAGAACAAAAAATAGCAGGTGACCAAAAATGGCAGGTAATGTCTTACAAAATAAGACAATCTTTTCTGACTTGGACA
>QRFJ01003388.1:80329-179448 GCA_006176705.1 Cocos nucifera | reverse complement strand
CTCCGTTAGTTTCACGCACCGACCGCCCCGATTCTCAAAAGATTTCTACAAAGCATGGGGAAATTCAATATTCAAGGGAATAGAGAAGAAGAGATTAATATTAGGAGAAAAGAAGCAATTTATTCAAGTATATTCAGCAACCATATAGATCTTGACCTATTTCCATTATATACTTTATAAAGGTCGACCAACTCATAGAAAAACTCTCCAAATCCAAACAACTACATACACAAAAGAATAATCCATGAAAACTAAGTTGATCCAATTTTAGACTGAGCTGATCCAGTCGTGTACCGTGCCAATAGCTCAAAAATGCTACTTTCTGTCAAGATTTTTCTCTAAGACATAGTCGATCCAGTCTTGGACTGAGTCGGCCCAGTTTCCAACTTAGCTGGCTCAGTCTCAAGGTGAGCCGATCTAGTTTTTGAACTTTGCTAGGAGAGCTGATTTTTCTTCTGGCTCACTCCTGTCTTTTCATGATCTATCTTCTCATATTTTTAAGACTTGGGAGTACCACTTTTGAGCTCACACATTGTAGGAATTGGATTGCACTAACAGAAAATCTATCTATCTTGGTAGACGAGGAGTATTCCTATGATAATCATGAGATTGAGTTCTTAAGCCAATGGCCATGGTAGAGTGAAGATGATAGAAAGAGTTCTATTAGGGTTTTTACATTGTACTCAAATTGAATGATCAATTCATATGACGGACATTGGGTTTCATGAGTTCACCTTAACCCTAATCCTGTCGAGGCGCAAGATAGAAGAATTCAATCACATAGGTAACTATACCGAGAGGTTTATTTTCAATTTTGATGGGTTGCCACCATATACTACTAGGTGTCACTGGTTGATTTTGAAAGCAGTTAGAATGATTTTGATGATCAATCATTCTAATTGTAAGAATCAGAAAAGTTCTGGTCTATCGAAAGATGTTTCGATGATGTCGATGATGGAGATTGTGACATATCTCATTACCATATAGAATTGAACCTAACTGAATCATACAAATAAGGATTTGAGTCTGGATGTTATCAATTAAGCTAACCTAATTTGATTGATTTGGATTAGATCTAATCAGATTCAAGATAATCATGCTAGCACACGATTGAGCCTGACTTTCTCCTTCTGTAATCTTTTTGATTCATTGCAACTGAGTCAAATTTGATTTGACTAATTCTTATATTTTGAATGGATTTATTTTCATCTGACTAGAATAAATTCAGATCAGATTAATTATAGAAATTAAATCCATTCATAGTCAAATTCGACTAGGGTCAAAAGTTGACCTAATTGAGAGAATTGAGGGTCACCTGATTAGAGGCTTTTAAAAAATTTTCTAAAAATAATTTTATTCTAATTTTTGGATATGTGATAGGGCATGAGTCATACATTAGCTGTACAAAATTTTGTAATTTTTGGAGGTGTCTAGATAATGTTTTGCTAGAGTTTGATTTTGATCAAACTCTTGAGGGAAGAGTCCTAGGTGCAGTGGACTCTTCCTTATCTACTCATGCTGCCAACTTCTAGATTGATTTTTGGTATCAAAATTAGATGGGATCTAGGGTTTTTAGTGGAGATCAGGTCCAAGAGTCCCAATGGTCAAATAAATGAGGATTTTGATCAAAGAGGGACTCTAACTTGGTGCTATGCTTTTGTATAAGAACCCTTGCGCCAAGGCACTTCACAGAAGAAATATTTTTTTTTCCCAAAGGCTGTTGCCCCTTCCATCTTCCATGCCCTCTCTAATCCTCTCTCTCTCCTTCTTCTAAGTGTTAAAGGTTGGAAATAAGTCTGAGAAGAAGATCGAATCAAATTTATGAAGAGTTCAGCATCTATATGATGGTGTTCGTGAGATGGACATGCTGCATTTAGAAATTCTTTTGAAGGACTTCTAGATTAGATTTAGATCTGATATTTGAAGAAAATATTCATGAGGAGAAGACGTCTAGATCTGGCTTGAGTGGATACTAGTAGAGGCCAGGCGCATGCATAGCTCCTTCCAGAACCTCAAGACAGATCAAGATCATCACAGGATAATTTGATTATCCAAAATACAAGGTATGAAATTAATTAGATTTAATTTTATTTTTAATCTTAATATCAGATCTTAAAAGATCGGATCCAAGATATCTCAGATCTAATTAGAATCTTTGAAGAAAAATTTTTGAAATATTCTTTTAGATCCAATCAGATCTAAATGATCCTATGTCGGAAAATAGGATTTTTGTTTAGATGATGAGGTCCTTCTAGGTGATTGAAAGGAGTTTGACTACATGGAGATCAACTAAAAGGAGTTTGCCTACCAACTAGGACAAGTTTACTCGGAAGGAATGCGATGGGAGGAGTTAGTCCGGAAGGAGTGCGATTGGTGGAGTCCATCCAGAAGGAGTGCAATTGGAGGAGTTCGTCCAGAAGGAGTGCGGTTGGAGGAGTTCGTTCGAAAGGAGTGCGACTGGAGCCTAAGCCAGTCATTCATTTCTAGTCAAAAGGCAAGGTTAGTATAATAGTAGTTCTTCTTCACTATTCAAGATCGTGTCATCAGATTTCTATGTGCTTTCAAAAAGTTCTGCAGTGCGAACTCATCATTGAGGATGTCGATGAATTCCAGTAGGAGGGAGGTCGGCGGCCAAGGATTCTGGTCAAGAACTTCGACGGTGATTGTTCTACCCTCAACAAGTCCCAATGGTTTGAGACTCTATGGTCAAGTATCCCACTAGATTGAGACTATGTGATTGGGAGTCTCACTGCTATTTAGCTCAATTTGATTGAGCAGTGAGAATTTGATCAAATTTGATTGAATTCAATTCAATTAGGTTTGACCTGATTAGGTCATGAGATGACCTAATCATTAAGAGAGATTGGACCCTGATTTGATTAAGGGTTGGACTCAGTTAATTTCTTGTTTGATTAAAATTTAATTGAGTTAGGTTAAGCCTAATTTGGTTAGGTTTATTCTAGTCTAATTAGGTCCAGATAAATTGGTTTGCTTGAAACCAATTTACACAAGTCAACAAGTTCAAATTAGATTTGAATTTGATTTTCTCCCTACGCCACCTTTTGACCATGCCCTCTTCTAATTTTTGCATGAGATTTCTTATGTAAAAATTAGTGCGCACCCTCCTCTCCTTCTTCTCTCTTTGACCTGGTCCAAGTGTTGGACTGGTTCAAATGAAATTGAATTTTGAATTCAACTTGAAGTGGGTAGAGGTTGGAACCAATCCAACCTCTCAACCTTATCCAGTCTCCACACCATTCTCATTTATGTCACACATTTTGATGTGCTTTTAGCATGGGAACATAGAAGGAGAGTCCTTCTATGCATCACCCACCTGGATGGGGCATTGAATTTTGAATTCAAGAGATTGGTTCCAATAAGTTCAACCATCTCACCTTATCCACTCCATGCATAATATCCATTGTCGTCGCCCATTTTAAAAGGGTGTGTTTGAGTGGGGCATGCATGAGAGGAATCTTAGAATGTGTATGAGACTTTTGATAAAGAGAAAATTAGTAGGGAGTGCAAGTTTTTGGGCGTGAGAAACAGTCTAGCGCAGAGTGTCTGCACTACCTCTTATTCATTCTCACGCAAATATTAAATGGTTAAAATTTGCATGCTAATTTCTTTTTGTGAAAAGGGTTTCACAAAAATCAGAGAGAAGGGCATGAGGGTCATCTGGGTGCATGATTTGAGAGTTAAAAAAATCTAGAGAGTTTGGATTCTAGGGTTTTCGGGAGTGGGTAGCCCTAGGGTTTTGACCTAGGGTTCGAGTGGAGATTTCAAGTGTTGTGAGCATCAGATGGTCACCAAAATACCTGCACCACTTCCTCATCATCTATTCTTTACATCCTAACCTTTTGGAGCATCAGGGAGATCAAGAGAAAAGTCGTTGATTGGATCAATCAAGATCGACTATCAAAGACTCCAGTGAGGAGCCAGCACTCTAGTGGAGCTGGTCGAGATCAGAAGCTTCATGTGAACTGACCTTAGAGGCCAGACAATCATGTGGCTACATTACAATGTGAGGGGCTTCTTCTTGTGGTTTTGGATTGTGGAGTTTGGTTACCCGTGCTTATGTTTCATATTCTGAACACGAGTAGATTAGTAGATGCGATTTACTAATCTTATGCATTTAATTTTTTATGACATATAATCATGTCCAAATCCTTATGTAGGATTTTTGATATGATCATTGCATGTATAAAATTAATATTAGATTAATTTTAGCTTCTGCTATACTTATATTTTGAAAAAATTTTGAAATGCATACCTAAAATCCTGCATGATTTCAATCATTTCACCCACGTTAGGACCAGATTCACCTCCTATTCCAAATATGGTTAACCTCCTATTTAAGAGCCGAAGGCCTTCAACTTCATTTAAGAATGAAGTTTAGCTCAATTATTTTTTGCCATAATTCAATTTGCACAAAAGATAGGAGTGTTAAAATAGGAAAAATCTTTTTTTGAAGTGTGGCTATTGATAATACATTTATCAGTTTTTTGAATTTGAAGATCGGGATAGTGTTGCTCTTCCTAGCTCCTTTATGTGATAAGTTCTTGATCGGATGATTTCCTCAACTTCATAGGGGCCTTCCTATTTTGAGGCAAGCTTGCCTTGATTTTGTAGTTGAGAGACCATTGCTCAATGTAGTATCATGTCTTTGACCTTGGATACCTTATTCTTAACTTTCGAGTTATAGTACCAGACTACTTTCTACTTGTAGGCTACCATCTGAACTTGAGCTTTCTCATATTTCTCTTTCAGTAAGTCAAGATTTGCCCTGAGATCTCAGGAGTTATTTTGCTCATCAAAGCTTTCCACTCGTGTCAAGGAAAGTCTAAGTTCAATGGAAATGACCACCTTAGTCCCAAAAGCCAGAGCAAATAGAGTCTCCCCAGTAGGCAACCTCTGACTGATTTTATAAGCATAAAATACATGGTAGAGCTTGTCCATTCATATTTCTTTTGCTTGTTCAAGTTTTATCTTTATTCCCTACAGCAAGATTCTGTTGGTTACTTCGGCTTTACCATTTACTTAAGGATGAGCCACAGATATGAAATGATGAGAAATATTTAAATTTTTACAAAATTTAGCAAATTTTACCCCAGCAAATTATCATTCGTTATCCATGATCAATGTCCTGAATAGATCAAATTTGCATACTATCAATTTTCAAATAAAGTCTTGCACTTTTGCTTTAGTAATTTTTGCCAGGGGTTCGGCCTCAATCTACTTGATGAAGTAGTCCACTACAACTAAAGAAAATTTCGTTGTTCGGATATTATGAAAAACAGTCCAAGTATATCCATCCCCCATTGTGTGAGCCAAGGAGTGCTTGCAAAGAAGCTGGTTGCCACTAAATATTAGCATTCCTTTAACATCGATCATACCTTCTTACATAGTCAACTATATCTTACTGTATGGTCGGCCAATATCCTTGTTGGAGTAACCTGTAAGATAATGATCTAGCTCCAAGGTGATTCCTGCATACTCCTTCACAAACCTCCCTTAAGGTATAGTTAGCTTTAGATGGTTGAAGGCATTTGAGAAGTGGTAAGAAATAAGAGCTTTTATATAGTTTATTTTCATATAAGATGTAGCGAGAGGTCTGGTTTCTCAGCTTTCGAGCTTCTTTGGGATCTCAAGAGAGAGTGTCATTTTTAAGATATAAGACCAATAGATCAATCCAGCTAGGTTCATGGTCTAATTACATTACTGTCTGAGGTTCCTCCAAGCTTGGATGTTGAAGAACCTCGAAGAAAACTTCTTTTGGCAAGTTGTTGGGAGCTAAAATAGCCAATTTGGATAGAAGGTTAGCTTTAGAATTTTTTGCTCTCAAAATTTATTGAATGTTGAAGACATCGAAAGCCAAGGTTAAGCTATTCACCCTATCCAAATACTTTCTCATGCTTTTCTCCGGAGCTTCATAACTGCCATTAACATGTCCAACCATCAATTATAATTCACCATAGATTTTCAGATGATCTATCTTCAATTTCTTTGCTATCTTCAATCCTACAATCAGAGCTTCATACTCTGCTTTGTTGTTAATTATGAAAAATTTGAAGCATCATGCATATTCAGTGATAACCCCATTTGGACTGATAAAAATTAAGCCTATGCCCGCTCTGGAAGCATTGGGTGAACCATCAACATATAAGACCCAAAAATCTTCAGGAAGGTTTGATTTCTCTTTGGGAAGCTTGGTTGGATGTTAAAGGTGCCTACTTCTTGTTGCTCAGGCTTGGCTGAATCTAGAATGGTGCATTCCACTATAAAATCAGCTAGTATTTGAGCTTTAATAGATGATCAAGGTTGAAAATTTATGTCAAATTCTGTGTTCAATCACCCATTTTGCAATTCTCCCAGAAGTATTGGGCCGATGAAGAACTACTTTGATAGGTTGATCTATGAAGATTATTATTGTATGCCCTTAAAAATAGGATCAGAGCTTTCTAGTTGTAATTAACAAAACATAGATTAGCTTTTCTAATTTGATATACCTTATTTTGACGTCTCTTAGAACTCAGCTTATAGAGTAGATCAGCTTTTAAATTTTAGTCTCCTCTCTGACTAGGATAGCTCTAATTGCTATGGGAGATACTATCAAATACAGGAATAGCTCTTCATCAGGTTCAGGCTTAGCAAGTCGAGGAGGTGAACTAAGGTAGCTCTTCAGTTTTGTAAAGGCTTGCTGACATTTAGGGTCCAACATAAGTTTTTCGATTATTTAAACACTTTGAAGAAAGGCATGCAATGTTCCACCGATCTTCAAATAAAATGATTCAAAGCTACAATCCTCCCCATCAAGCATTGAACTTTTTTTATTATCTTGAGAATGATCATTTCTTGGATTGCTTGGATCTCTCTGGATTTGCCTCTATGCTGCGCCTTGATATCATGAATCTTAAGAATTTTCCTGAAATTACTCTGAAAGCACTTTTTTTTTAGTTTAGCTTCATTTTATACTTTTGGAGAGTATTGAATATCTCCTCTAGATCAGCCATGTGATTTCTTGAAGATCGACTTTTATTAAGCATATCATCCACATAAACTTCAATGTTGCGGTCAATTTGCTCCTTAAAGATTATGTTCATCAGATGCTAGTAAGTTGTACTTGCATTTTTAAGTCCAAATTGTCGAAAATTATATTCTAAAGCTAATCATTTAGATTATAGATTGTTGAGCTAAATTCAATTATACTTAAATTATTAATAAATAAAATTATTATTTTGGCCTTTTCATCACTTTATGTATCTTTCTATAATGAACTTTCAATGATGAAGTCCTTAGGGCTATTTAGACTCGACAAAGGAGAATTTATCGTTTAGTCCTCAAAACGTATTTGCGACCAAATGATTCATTGTTACCCAGGATGACAACGTATCGAGTTTAGATTATTGTGTGCCATAAGTGTTGGTTGTCCTCTTAACCAAGAAGTATGAAGATACTGTTATATCATGCAGGTGAAGTGTAGGGGTATATTTCACTGAAAGTGATCCAACTGTGGAGCTCTCTACTGTCAATAGTTGCTTGCGAAGGATATGAGTATAAGTATCCCTTATACTTGAGAGATCACTATGGTGACCTACAAGCAACTCACTACACTTAGGTATCGGACTACCTGAATTTCTAACTCAGTGATGGAAGGCTACTGGGTGCAATTAAGTACTTGACCTGTCGGTGCGTGAGTTAAGATGGGATTGATCTCTCCAAGTATTGGAGCAAGTGCATCACTGTATTTTAATTTAGCAAACTCTCGATCGGGGTGGTCCATGAGATGGATACTGAGCTTTGAAATACAATGTGCATGAATTTTAGGATTGACAGTAGACCCTAGATCATCCTTTGAGCATCGAGGTCAAGGGAATGAATTATACAGTAACCATATGCCACAAGTTTGTCGATGTTGCATTACAATTATTCGACCTATCCGGACGTCGAGTATCATTGCTATACAGTCCCACATGATTGGGACTCTTTGACCAAGAGTTTCACTGGACTGGGACTCTCAGTCCTTCGTGTCCGAGACTCTCTAATCGAGAGTTCTAATGACTTGGGACTCTATGGTCAAGAGTCCCACTGGATTGGGACACTATGACCAAGAGTCCAAGTGGACTGAAACTCTGAGTCCTACTCATTTGGGACTCTCTGATCAAGAGTTCCACTAGTCTGAGAATCTTTGATCGTAAGTTCAATTTGATTGGGACACTGGGTTCAAGAGTCCCATTGGTTTGGGACTCTTCAGGAGTTTTATGTTGATGGGACTCTGATGCCTGGTAACCCACACGATTGGGAGTCTAATATTTTTAGAGGATTAATTAGCAATTCAATTACTGATTAGCTTAATTTGATTGAGCGATGAGGATTTGATCAAGTCCAATTGAATTTGATTCGATTGGCTTTGACCTAATCTGACATGAGATGACCTAATCGCTATGGAAGATTTGACCACGATTTGATCAGGGGCTGGACCTAATTAGTTTTTAATTTAATTAAAAAATTATTAGTTTGGATTAAGCATAATTTGATTGGTTTAACCTAATCTAATTAGATCCAAATTAATTGGTTTGGTTGCAACCAACTAGGACCAAGTCAAATGAGATTTGAATTTAAATTCTTCCTAGTGCCCACCATATTTGACTTTTCCACCTTGACCCATGCCCTCCTTTGATTTTTGCATGAGATTTCTCATGCAGAAATGAATGTGCACTCTTCCTCTCTTCTGCCTTTGACCAATTCCAAGGGTTGGACTAGTTCAAACTAAGTTGAATTTTGAATTCAACTTGGTTAGTTTGAAATTTGAAAAACCTAATCTCTTCCTTATCTATTCTCCATGCCTACCTATCTTTTGTCGCACATTGTTTTGTGCAATTTTAGATTGAGGGTGAGCAAAAGGAGAATCCTTCTACTCATCATCCTCTTGGATAGGCATTGGAAAAGGATCAGATCCCATTTGAATTCAAATATTAGAAGTTGGTTGAAACTAGTTCAACCAATCTTAACCTATCCACTCCAAATGGAATTTCTAGTTATTTTTCATGCAATAAATTATGAGAATTTTTGTGCATGAAGCCTGAGGTTACCTTTCTTTCCATGGTAAAAATTTGAAAGTGAATGGGCATTGGTTTTGGGCGAAAAAAATCTTGGAGTCAAGGTGAGCAGAGTTCTACAGCACTTTATTTTTTCTTCATGCCTCTATTCTCTTCTGATTTTTATATCTAAGGACACTCAATTTATAGATCTGATCTAAATCAGGTTTATAGATTCAAAAGTCATCTTTCAATAAAAACTTATTTCATGGAAATACTCCACATAGAGAGGGCGTGAGAGGCTTTTTAGTGCGTCAGGATTTTTGGGCCGAGTGAAACCCAAGACTTGGGAATCTGGGTTCGGGTGGAGAGATTGAGTGCTGTGAGCATCGAATCACCACCAAATTTAAAACACCCCTTCATCATCCTTCAAAGCATGTGTTTTGATTTTTTAGAGTATCTAGGAGATCAGAAAGAAGGTGATCGATTGGATCGATCAGCCATTGAAGGCCCCAACAAGGAGCTAGCACTCCAGTAGGGCTGATCAGGACCAGGAGCTCCGCATGGATCAACCATAGAGGCCAGACATGTGTGCAGCTATGGTGCGATACTAGAGTATTATCCAATGAATTCAGATTGTAGAGATCAGTTACCCACACATAGGTATCGAGTTCTGAACTCGTATCGGTCATTAAATTCGATTTGCTAGACAATCACATTTAAATTTTAAATTACATATTAGCATGTCTAGATCCTGAGTAGGGTTTACATTGATTAGATCAATCTATACAGTAGATTAATATTTTATTAATTTTTATTTTTACTGCTTTAATTTTAAAAATATTTTAAAAATGCATGCTAAAAACCCTGCTCGATTTTCTTTCAATGGTATCAGAGCAACTGGGTTGCTTGACATGTTTAATATGTAATTAAAAATTAAATATTAGTATATTTGATATGCTTAATCCAGATAAGTTAGTAATCAAAAATGAATGAGCCATCAAGCCATCCAGTCATAAGGGACAAGTATGGTTTAAAGGCCATCTCCTCCCATTCAATGGGGATCCCTTATGGCATTAGGGGTGTCACCATGAACTCATTCATTAAGATGAATAGTAAAAAGATTTTAATAATTAAAATTATTTTAATTAAAAAATTAAATATAAATATATTTTAGATTAAATCTAAAAGATTGATTCATAGTTCAATTTTTATTATGTTTTATTTTTTATTTATAACTAGTAATAGGTTGCTGTTTGAGAAATGAGCCGACCCATTTCTGAAATGAGTTGATCCATTTGGAAAACAGAAAATGTGAACCTTTCAAAATTTGAAAACTATTTTTGAAATGTCGAACCCTGACCCATCAGTCCAAAAACTTAATTAAAAGAATTAAGTATTGTTCATAGGGTCTAGAATTGTGAATTAAGATCCTAAGACAAAATAATAAGACTGTGGGTTAAAGGGTTAGATGAATTAGATCCATTAATTGGGTTAGACCTAAGATTAGTTAAAGAATGGATTAATCTAAAGTAATTGATCAAATCTAACCAAGTGTTGAATTAGATTAGATCAAGGACACTCTAGAATCAACTCCAATGGTTGTAGTTGGATGAGTCCATGTCTTTAACAAGACCAGGATGGACTTAATTCATGGCTAAGCTGTCTAGCCTGAAATTGCTAAGTTGATCAGATTAAATCTAATTAACTGGTTGGTGTCTAAGATAAGTTTGGTAGTTTAGACCAGTAATTTTTAATTGGGAGCTACTCATACTGATTCGATCTTTGATGACTTAATGGCATATCCCTTTCACTGATCTCACTTACCTAACCGACATGATCAATTGGGATTTGATTAGATCACTTGGTGATTCAAACTAACCCATGTCACTAGAAATCAGTTTGACTGATTTCAATCAGTATGACTGAACTAGGTGCCCATCGACTTAAATTGATCATAGTCCTAACCTATTAACTTGATGAAGTTAGTGGGAGAATTTGACTTGGTGAAGTCAGTAGGAGAAATTTGGTCCATGTTCTTTCTATCCTTAAATCACATGTAAACTAAATCTACTAAATTATTAGGTCCTTAAAATAACTAAGTTATGGGGATAACCAAATCATAGCCTTCCATTAAGATGAATAGTAATAATTTCAATTTTCTGGGTGAACATTGGAGGTGCCTTATACCTGATGTTTATTTGGATATTATAATTACTATACATCATATGATTATTAGGTTGCACTCTCTTAATGGTAATCAGGTTAAGCAAAGCTTTCCTCAGGTCTGGTTATCATTGGTTTGATGCACCGAAGTTAATCATATTAATGGTTGGACCTAACCAGATCTTTTTAGTGAAGGTCATAGCCTACTGATTTGGTATCTAGGCAAAACCTAAATACTGAAAATTATTTGGAGAAATAATTGGTTGTGAACCTACATGTAGATGCACATAGGTGTGAGCTCAGAAGTGGCACTCTCAAGTCTTGGAAACATGAGAAGATAGGTTATGAAAAGATGGGAGCGAGTCGAAAGAGAAATCAGCTCTTCTAGCAAAGTTCAGAAATTGGACTGGCTCATCCTGAGATTGAGTCAGCTATATTGAGAATAGGGTCAGCTCAGTCCAGGATTAGGTCGGCTAGGTCTCAAAGAAAAAATCAGATAGAAAGCCGCATTTTTGGATTGTTGGTATGGTATACAATTGGGTCGGGACTGAGCCGACCCAATCACAGGTTAGCCAGCTCAGTCTGAAACTGGGCCAAATCAGTTTTCATGAGTTATTATTTTGTGTACGTGGGTTGTTTGGGTTTGGAAAGTTTTTCTATGAGCTTAGGCTTGACCCTTTGTAAAGTATATATACTGAAAATAGGTCAAGATTGTAATGAGGCTAGATATACTTAATAAAAGCTCTTTTCTTCCGAAAATCTCTTCTTCTCTTCTTCTCTATTCCTTGAATTATTTGACCATGCTTTCGCATTAATCTCTAAGAGGTTCTTTCTTATTGCTTGGCTAATCACCAGCGTGTCGATCCGTGTGAGAAGAGAGCCTATTCTTGATAATTAGTATTAGAGTGATGTTGCATGAAAGGAAGGCAAATACCTAGGGTTTACTACATCCAAGATCTGTTGCACTAGGTTTCATCCTAAAACTTCTAGTTTGCTTTGTGGTTGTCTCTAGATTGATATGGAAATTGTTTACACAGAGGAATGGTGATACAAAACTTTGGAAAGAGGAACTAGGGCTAGTTAGATCTTTTTTGAAGGATAGTTTTGCTGGTGTGTGTGATCGTGAAGGATGTTAGGGATCTATTCTTGACTTGTTTGAAGTCATGGGATCAAGTGGATTCAAGGTGGATTTTGAGAAGTTCAATGGTAAGGAAAACTTTATCCTATGGCAGCAAGGAGTAAAGGACTTATTGGTTTAGCAGAGGATCTACAAGGTCTTGACAAAAGAAAGATCGGAAAAAATCAGTGCTGAGGATTGGAAAGAGTTAGAGAAAATTGCTTTTAGCACAATCCAGATGTGCTTGGTCGATCAGACTTTTCTCAAGATTTGCACAGAAACTACGGTAAAGGGGCTCTAGGAGAGATTGGAGAACACATACATGGGATAGAACATGACGAATAAGTTGTGGTTGAAGAAATAGCTGTATAGTATGAGGATGTCTGAAGGCGAAGATCTTATTGCACATATCCAAAGATTCAATCAGGTGTGTTCTGAGGTGATGAGTTTGGATGTGAAGATCGATGAGGAGGATCGGCATTGCTGCTATTATGTTCTTTTTCAGATTTGTATGATGGTCTCATAACTACTTTAGTTTATGGAAAGAAGAAGATCCTAAACTATGAAGAGATTGTTGGTGTGCTCAGATCAAATGAGCAAAGGAAAAAGATCTGCAAGGGTGACCCTAAGTCTAAGATCTTGGCTGTGAACGAAAGATAGAGAAGATCAAAGGGGAAGACAAGAGAGAAATCAAAGGATAGGACAAAGTCTCACGATTAGAGGAAGATGATATTAAAATATTATAAATGTCATCAGTCTGGATATCTGAGGAGAGATTGTTCCCTTTTGAGATCAGAAAAAAGAAAGGTTAGCAAGAGAGATGATATAGCTTCTATGAGCAGTGGAGGAGACCTACTAGTTATATCAGATGGATCCACAGAGTGCGATACTATATGGATTTGGATTCATCATACTCACACCACTATACTTCTCATCGAGAGTGGTTTGCTACCTACCAGAAGGTCAATGGTGGAAGTGTCAGTCTTAAAGATGATCACCCATGCAAAGTAGCTGGAATTAGCTCTATCAGAGTAAAGATGTATGATGGGATCATCGTACATTATCAAATGTCAGGCATGTACTAGAGTTGAAAAAGAATTTAATTTCTTTGAGCTACTTGGACGAGCAGGGTTATGCTTCTAGTAGCTGATTGGGAGTGGATGTCTGAAAATTTCCAAAGGAGCTTTGGTGGTGATGAGAGGTGGAAGACTGAGCAATAATCTTTACAGAAAGGAAGGCTCAGTGGTGAATGATAGTGCAGAGGTGTTAGTAGCAGCACAGGAGGAGTAGATTTTATATGAGCTATGGCACTATCGGATGGGTTATTGAGTGACCGTGGGCTCATTGTGTTAGATATATGTTCCCTAGATATCAGATTGGCTGACACTTGTAATACACTTCTAAGAAAAAAATTATAATTTTGATTATAAATAATAAAATAGATTATTTTCTTTCATAGTGTGTATTTTGAAAGTGTCTGTGATACATCCTTTAAGTTAATGGTAATGATAGTTCATATTTTCAAGAATTGAAAATTTAAGACATGAATTTTCATTATTAACTCATAAAATGCTCCCGACCGTAGGATCATAAGGACGGTGATTGATCTGAAAGATTGGTGTACGATCACTTCTTTAGGATAGATGAGTCTTAAGTCTATGGTGTAGAAACACCAGAGCAAGAGTACAGGTACTCGTTAGAAAACGAGGTTACTGATCGTGACCACCTCAATCAGTCATAAGGAAGTCTACCTTCTCATTGATGATTGGCTCAAAGTTGTAGTGGTGTGTCTAGTTCTTTGACCTGAGGTGCATAGGCAGTTCACCTTGAGGGTGTTATAGTTTGACTACACCATAACTCGATCTCCTAGCCATTCAGAATCCTGAGGTGTATGTTGGTTATAGCATGTTCATTGTAGGAAGTGGATTACACCAATAGGGGATCTATCAACCTTGGTAGATGAGGAGCAGCCCAATGATGATCATGAGAATCAAGTCCATAAGCCCATGTTGATGGTAAAGTGAAATAATAGAAAGAGTTTCTACTAAGGTTTATCACATTAGAGTTGAATCGAATGATTAATTCATGTGACAGAAATTAGGGTTTGATGTGATCACCTTAACCCTAATCTAGTCGAGGCTCAAACAAGACTTAATCACATAGGTAACTGCATCGAGAGGTTTGCTTTCAGTTATGTTGGGTTGCCACCATATGCTGCTAGGTGTCACTGGTGGATTTTGGGAGCAATTAGAATGATTTGGATGATCAATCATACTAGTTGTCTGAATCAAAAATGTTTTGATCCATCGAAAGATGTTTCGATGATGTCGATGATAGAGATCATGATGTATCCCATTACCATATAGAACATAACCTAATTGGGTCACACAAACAAGGGTTTGGATCTGAATGTCATCAATTGAACTAATCAAGTTCAATTGATTTGAATAAGATTCAATTAGGTTCAAGGAAATCATGCTAGCACATGATTGAGCCTAATGTTCTCCTTTAACAATCATTAAAGCTTATCTCAACTAAGCCAAATGTGTTTGGTCTCATTCAAGAATCTTTACTTGGTTTGACTGGAGCTTGTCTAGGTCAGAAAAGGATTGTCTTAATATATGAGATAAATTTGAAATAACATCTACCATTTTTGTCACATGCTAAATCTTATTTTCGGATATTGGTCAAATGTTGATCTTGGATATTTAGACATCTGCCCATATGCCATGCACCATAGCAGAGTATCTAGGACCTCATCCCCTAGCTAAAATGTAGATAGGAAGAGGGTGCACGCCTAGGGAGGCATGCGCCCCGTGAGGAAAAAAGATGGAGTCCCATACAGATGGACTCCAGGTTGCTTTAGGGGATTAAACTCTATGGCGCCAAGAAGTCTTGTTTGACCCAGTCTTGGCGCCACCTAAGGAGGGTTTTGAGGGTCCCTTATCTAATTGGATCAGATGATGTCATCTCACCAATCAGATTTAGATCTGATTACACAAAGGATCGTAATTGGCCAGGATGTGGCACTGCATGGCACAACAGGGTCTATATAAACCCTGTCTGTGCCTAGAATTTAATGCTTCCATCTTTAGCCCATGCCACATAGCCTCTCTCCATCCTTCCCCATGCCACCTTCTAATCCTCTCTCTCCTCTCCTCGCCCAAGGGCTTTTGGGTACAAACATGGTACGATCCAAGCAAGTGAAAGGCCCCAGGAAAGGAAGAAGGTAGCACTGCTGCAAGAGACAATGGCTATTCTTCAAAAGCAGTTTTGAAGACCTTCAAGATTAGATTTAGATCTAATTTTTGGAGGATTGATTAAGAAAGAGAAGATCTCCAGATCCTGCCTGAGTGAATACCGATAGAGATCAGACGCTTACATGGCTACATCCAGAACCTCAGGCAAACATCGGGATCATCACAGGATAATTGGTTTATCCAAAATGAAGGTATAATTAAATTAGATTTAATTTTAATTTTAATTTTTATTATCAAATCAATAAGATTAGATTTGAGAAGTCTCAGATCTAATTAAGATCTTAGAGAAAAAATTTTTGAAATATTCTTCTTGATCCAATTAGATCTGAACGAACCTGACTCGAAAAATAAGGCTTTTCTCTTCAACTGGTATCAGAGCTAGGTTTCATAATTCATTAGATTTGATTTTAATATATTTTTGATATAATAATCGGGTATGGACATTTTAAAGAAAGCATCATAGTATAGAACGTCAGCAAAACTTTCATTATCTACCAAAATGTTGCGTACATCATAATCAGCAATGTTCAAAGTGATTACAACCGCATCGTTGTGCAAAAATTGAACTCCTTGAGCATCCTCATCGGCGAAAGCGATGGGCTCTTCAGTTCTTCACCTCTTCCTAGGCTCAGCCAACGTACTAGCCTCCCATGATTGAAGTCCCCCAGAGATTGTGTTAATGATGCTAATCGGGGGCCGATCTTCTCATTGCTCCTCGCCCCTCAGTGGTTCTGATGGTGGGGGTGCTCTCGATCGATCCTCTCATTCTTTCAGCCGATGGAGAACTGGCCAAGCCTACCACGCCTGATGAGCTCCTCAATCTCATCCTAGAGCTAGATGCACTCTTCCGTATTGTTACTGTGATCATGATGGTAGACGTAGAACTTGCTAGGATTGTATTTGCCAGGGTGAGTGTGCATCCTTTTTGATCTCGATAGTTGATCCCTGATCTCCGTCAGTACTTAGATTTTTGGAGCATTGAGAGGGGCGTAGTTGTAGAATTTTTAAAGGGAGAGCTGCATCACGCCCTTCTATCTAGGCTTCTTCATCTCTGGGCCTGGGTAGGGGTTCGAGCCTGCTTACATTCCAGAGGAGTCTTGGAGCATGGCCGAGCTCCGCTCAGTTTCTCTCCAACCATGGGCACATTTGGTTCACCCACTTGCCACTCCTGGGAGGCTTCATTATCCTTGGCCTTAAAAGCCTCTTCAGCTCGGGCATGACCTTCAACCCAGGCTAGCATATCGACAAAGTCCCTAGGGTACTTCTTTTCTAAGGAGAACAGCAAATCATTTTTCTGAAGGCCACCCTTAAGTGCGGCCATTGCAACAAACTAGTCTAGGTTTCGAACCTCCAATACAGTAGCATTAAACTAGATGACATAAGCTCGGATAGATTCGCCCTCCTTTTGTTTGATATTCATCAGGAAATCCAAACCTCAATGGAGACGTCGGTTGCTAATGAAGTGAGCTGTAAACTGGTGGCTCATTTGATCAAAGAAAAATATGGTACCCAGATTAAGTGCCGAGTACCAGTTCCTGACGGCTCCCTTGAGGGTGGATGGGAAAGCCTGGCACAAAATGGCATCTAGCATACCGTGGAGTAGCATCATTATCCAGAAGGCCGCCAAATGGTCGACCAGATCGGTGGTCCCATTGTAACACTCAAACTGCGGGAGCTTGAAGTTTGGCAAGATTGATTCCTGCATAATCTTTTGAGAAAAGAAGGGTCAGTACAAATATTGTTATCATGAGAGGAGGGAGCATGACAGAGTTCTTCGATTCGTTGGTTCATTTTCTGGAGCCTTTGATCCAGGAGATCTTTGCGATCGTTGATCTCTAAGATTTTCTGATGGAACGAGAGCAAAACTCCCCCCAGGGTTGAGTCATGGTCAAGGCAAGGGCTCTCCACCCTCTGCTTCCCCTTTTCAGAGGTCATCGATCAGCTAGCCCAAGTCGACCATCCCCAGATTGAATCATGGGGCTCTAGAGAACCTTACTTCGGTTGAGTTGATGTCGAAGCCTACCGATGCATGCCCTGCACAGCCTCTGCAAGCCCACGAACCTACTGGACTAGCAGGTTGAACTACTCCGCATCCACCATGCCTGCAGGTGGAGCTTGAGTTGTCGAAGCCGAAGCGGAAGCGGATAGATCTGGATGGGATCTGGTGCAGAGGCCATTGACCATCAGATTGAATCTTTCCTCGGAGGCATTTTTTTTTAAAATAACTCTAATAAGGAAGAAGAGAGATCGCTGCCGAGCACTCCTTTAAGAACCAGAGATCCTCAGGAATAGTGGGTCCTTCCTCTAGTGCCAATCCTATTGGTGCAAAATCTGGTTGCCATCAGAAAAGTGCTAGAGTCAGAGAAGATGAGATCGCCATTGATGACCTGCAAAATAAGTCTCATCTAGAGCCCAAGGTGGCGGCTTCGGCAAGACCCTCTGATGGTCAAGTTAGCTTTTTCAGCCAACAGAAATGGAGTGCTCAGTCAAGAAAGTTGCAGATTTTTTGGAAGAAAGAAGAGAGCTTAGAGAAAATGTATCTGGAGGATCCCTTTTATAGACAGAGCCTGTAACAAACTGATAATGATAGCCATAACTATCGGATAGTAGACCGCTCAGGGCCATGGGGAGTTTGTTATGGAAGGTAGTGTTTGTTGTCGTGAGATACCAGTCCGATTGAGATTTGATAATTAAAGTTTGGAGGGATGGACATCTGTTGGTGATGACCTTTGAGCTATATCAATTCTAGAGGAGTTCGAACTCCTCTAAGATAGTTCAGGTGTGGGTTGGTTTATGTCGTGTATGAGATCGGACTCGTACGGAGACCTTCCTGGATGACTTTGGGGAGTTCGACCGTTGGAGAAGTCCGAAAGGAGTTTGACCGCTAGAGGAGTCCGAGAGGAGTTCGGTCACTGGAGGAGTCCAAAAGGAGTGCGACTGCTGGAGGAGTTCGAAAAGAGTTTGGTTGCTAGAGGGAGAATTCTCGATTGAAGCTCTTTTGTGATTATTAGTTACATCAGGCTAGGCATCAGATTGGACTTCAGTAGGAGCGAGGTTTATCCCCAACAACGATTTTGCCTACCATAGAGGCGAAGTACATTAGGATAACGGAGGCTGCAAAGAAAGCCCTTTGGCTTAGGAGGCTAATTGATGAGTTGGGGGTGGAGCAGAGCAAGGTTACACTATTCAGTGATAGTCAGAGTGCTCTATTGTTGTTACAGAACCAAGTCTATCATGCATGCATAAAGCATATAGATGTGAGGTACCACAGGATCAAAGAGTTGGTGGAGGAAGATAAAGTAGAACTGATGAAGGTCCATACCAAAGAGAATCAATCTGATGCACTCATGAAGGTACTCCCCAGAGACAGCTTTTAAAGATGTGTGGCACGGATGGATCTGTTGAGAAGAGATGAGTTCACAAGGACTTGAAAGCACCAAGATTGAGAATGTGAGCTCATAAGTGGCACTCCCAAGTCTTGGAAATATAAGAAGATAGGTCATGAAAAGACGGAAGCGAGCTAGAAGAGAAATCAGGTCTCCTAGTAAAGTTCAAAAATTGGGCCGGCTCATCTTGAGACTGAGCTGGCTAAGTTGAAAACTTGGCCGGCTCAGTCCAAGACTGGATCAGCTAGGTGTCAGAGAAAAATTCAGATAAAAAGTAACATTTTTGAGCTATTGACATGGTACACAACTAGGTCGGCTCAGTTTGGGACTAAGCCGACCCAGTCGTAGGTTAGCCGGCTTAGTCTGAAACTGGACCAGCTCAATTTTTATGGGTTATTATTTTGTGGACATGGGTTGTTTGGATTTGGAGAGTTTTTCTATGAGCTTGGGCTTGATCCTTTGTAAAGTATATATAATAAAAATAGGTCAAGATTGTAATGAGGTTGACAATATACTTAATAAAAGTTCTTTTCTCCTGGAAATCTTTTCTTCTGTTCTTCTTTATTTCTTGAATTGTTTGATCATACTTCCGCATTAATCTCTGAGAGGATCTTTCTTGTTGCTTGGCTAATCACCAACAGCCATGCCGATCCATGTGCGAAGAGCGTTTATTCCCGACAATAAGTTAGCCAGAGCTTTCCTTGGGCCCGTATGTAGTCTATGTAGATTCCAATACCCGTTAAGGAGTAGTGTAACCTCAAATTGGAGGTAGAGGCTACCAATTCATTAAAAATAGTGGAAGAACCTTTAGACTAAAGTCCAAGTCTTTAGGATTAATTAATTCAAGTACTAATAAGATTTCATATTTTTCTTTTAGATAATTAGAATGGCTAGAGTTAGTTCGCTCCATTCACTATTGGACAGTGGCAAGTGTTTAGGATCTAAAAGCAAGGAGTTTAGTGTTGACCCTAATAAGGCAGACCCAAATAGGAATTATCCTCTAAACCCAAATAGACTGAATAGGAGAAATCAGTAAGTGGTTGCTGGTCGAGGTTGTTATATGATAATACCTTATAATTTCTCCATATATGATACATCTACCTAGGTATTAGATACCGGGAGTCTGACTCATATATGCAATTCATTGCATGGACTTCAAATTGATAGAAAATTTGAGAATTATGATAGATTTCTTAATTTTGGTGATGGAAGTCAAGTTCTGATCCTTGCATTGAAAACACTTGAACTATTTTTTGAAAATAATAGTGTCATTTTAAGTGACTATCACTATTGTCCATCTTTTATGATGAACATAATATCCATTGGGCTTTTGGCCCAAGATGGTTATAGTTTATCAATAAAAGTATATTATTACAATACCATTATAAATGATTTTATAATAATGCAATGATAATTAAGAAATGGCATTTATATTTTATCACAGCCTATTAGTAAAATATGCACGTCAAATAAACGATCAAAACTAAATAATGTCACTAATGCTTATCTTTGGCACTATAGGCTCGATCATATAAATAAGAATAGGATTAATAGGTTAGTCAAGGAGCGTATCCTTGACATTGATAATTGTGAATCATTGAATACCTGCGAGTTCTTTCTTCTTGGTAAGATGACCAAATCATCTTTTATTGAAAAGGGTGAGCGGGCCACTGAGCTTCTAGGTCTAGTACATACTGATGTATGTGGACCTATTAACATGTGTGCTAGAGGTATATTTTACTACTTCATTCATTTACTAACGACCTATGTTGGTATGGGTACATCTATCTTATGAAGAGTAAATCCGATTTGTTGGAAATATTCAAACGATATCGAAATGAGGTAGATAAATAACTTGAAAAGAGTATTAAAATTCTTCAATCTGATCGAGAAGGTGAATATCTTTCCAATAAGTTTTTGACATATCTTGGAGAGAATGAGATTCTCTCATAATGGACCCTTCCTAGAACACCATAGCATAATGGTGTATCTGAAAGGAGGAATCGAACCCTGTTGGACATGGTTCGGTCCATGATGGGGTTTACAAGTCTGTCGATTTCATTTTGGGCTTATGCACTAGAAACTGCCTATTTTATTTTGAATAATATTCTAAGCAAGTCTATTGCAAAGACTCCATATGACATATGGACTGGGATATGCCGACACTCTCTCACTTTAGGGTTTGGGGATGTTTGGCTTATGTTAAACGTTTGTTGCCGAAAAAGCTTGGACCTAGGTCTGATAAATACTTGTTCATAGGGTATCCCATGAAAACTAGGGATTATTACTTCTATCTTGCTGAAGAACAAAAGGAGTTCATTAGCCATAGAGCAGTCTTTTTAGAAAAGGAGTTCCTCAGTGAAGGAATAGTTGCCTTTAATATTGAACTTAATGAAGTTCGATAGGTCGAAGAGCCGACACATTATAGTGAACCTACAGAATTAGATTTGATAAGATCAAATTCAGAGCATATTGAAATGGCACCAAAAAGATTCGATAGAGTACCATGTCAGTCGGATAGATACTATGGTTTTTTAGTCCGGAATGGTGATCCTGTCGAACTCGATGAGAACGACAAGGATCCAATCACCTACATGGATGCCATGTAGAGGTCCAACTCTGATATGTAGCTGAAAGCCATGGAATCCAAAATAGAGTCCATGAAGATCAACAGTGTATGGACACTAATTGATCCACCTAAAGGGGTAAAATCCATTGGGTGTAAGCAGATTTTTGAAAGAAAATGAGGCACGGATGGAAAGCTGGAGACCTATAAAGCTCATTTGGTTGCCAAGAGATATCGTTAGCATTATGGTATTGACTATGATGAGATATTTTCTCCAGTGGCAATGCTCAAATCTATTCGAATTGTGCTTGCGATAGAGGTATACCTAGACTATGAGATCTAGCAAATGGATGTAAAAACTGCTTTCCTAAATGGAGAGCTAGATGAAGAGGTGTATATGATACAGCTTGAGGGTTTCACATCCACAGACGAGTCTAAGGTGTGTATGCTTCAAAGATCTATCCATTGATTGAAGCAGGCATCGCAGAGTTGGAACATGTATTTTGATAAAGTAATCAGAATATATGGCTTTGTTAAGAATGGAGAAGAACCCTGCATGTATAAATGAGCCAATGGTTCTGTTGTTGTATTTCTTGTACTGTATGTTGATGACATTCTCTTAATCGAAAATGACATTTCTATATTACAGAGAATAAAGGTATGGCTGTCATCTCAATTCTCCATGAAGGACTTGGAAAAAGCTTCTTACAACCTAGGGATGAGAATCTATAGGGATAGATCTAAAAGGTTGCTAGGATTATCCCAGTCCATGTATATTGATACCATACTGAATAGGTTCAGCATGGAGAATTCCAAGAAGGGATCTCTCCTAATAGGGCATGAAATTTTGCTCTCGAAGAGGAATTATCCAATAACTCCTCAAGAGAGAGAGAGCGTATGAGTAGAATATTAAATGCTTTAGTAATGGATTCTATTATATATGCCATGATGTGTATGAGACTAGACGTGGCATACTCACTAGGGGTAGTGAGCAGATACCAGTCTGACCCTGGTAAAAATCATTGGAAGGTTGTGAAGACAATCCTGAAGTATTTGAGAAATACCAAGGATCAGTGGCTCATCTTTGGAGATACTGACTTAAACTTGTGGGATATACTGATTCCAATTTTCAGTCAAATCATCATGATAGCAAAAGTGTGTTAGTTTTTGTATCTATCCTAAATGGTGTAGCGGTCTACTAGAAGAGTTCCATGCAGCACACTATAGCCGATTCTGTAAGCATGGTGAAGTATGTCGTAGCATCCAATATTGTGAAGAAAGTTGTGTGGCTGCGAAAGTTCATCAGTGAGTTAGGAGTGGCACTCTCCTTGGATGGTCCAGTTCTTCTATATTATGACAGCATTGGAGCTATAGCTCAAGCGAAGGAGCTGAAGGCACATCAGTGCACCAAATATATTCTGCGTCGCTACCACCTTCTATAAGAAATCGTGGAGCAAGATGACGTCAAGCTTTAGAAGATCGACGAAAGGAAGAATGTGGCCGACCACTTTACTAAAGCTCTAAGAATCAAAGAGTTCAATAATCACAAATGAAAGATGGGTATTTGATACTATTCTGAGTGGCTTTAGTCTAAGTGAAAGTTGTTAGAAATTATGTCCTAAAGTCAATCATCTAGGTTGTAGATGGTTGAGCTAAATGTAATTATATTTCAATTATTAATAAATAAAATTATTATTTTAGCCTTCTCATCACTTTGTGCATCTTTCTATAATGAACTCTTTTGTGATGAAGTCCTTAGGGCTTTTTAAACTCGACAAAGGATGATTTGTCATTTACTCCTCAAAACTTGTTCACAGCCAAATGATTCGTTGTTACCCAAATGACAACATATCGAGTGTAGGTCATTGTGTACCATAAGTGTTGGTTGTCCTCTTAATCAAAAAGTATGGAGATACTGTTATGGCATGTAGGTGAAGTGTAGGGGTATATTTTACTGAACGTTATCCAACTGCGGAGCCCTTTACTGTCAAGAGTTGCTCATGAAGGATATAGATATAAGTATCCCTTAGACCTAAGATCACCACGATGACCTGCAAGCAAATCACTACACTTAGGTATCGAATTTTCTGAATTTCTAATTCAATGATGGAAGGCTACTAGGTGTAGTCAAGTACTTGGCTTCTCGGTGTATGAGTCAAGATAGTTTTGACCCCTCCAAGTGTTAGAGCAAGTGCATCATTGTATTTTAATTTAGCAAATCCTCGGTTGGGGTGGTCCATATAATGGACACTAAGTTTTGAAATACACGGTGGATGAATTTTAGGGTTAACAGTAAACCCTAGATCATCCTTTGAGCATCAAGGTCAAGGGGATGAGTTATACAACAACCATATGTCATAGATTCGTCGATGTTGCAATGCAATTATTTGATCTGTCTGGATGTCGAGTACCATTGCTAGATGGTCACATCAATTGGTATAGAAAATTAATTTCTATGCTACCAGCTTAGGATTCGAACCTATGGGGTCACACACAATAGAAGTTTCTACCTGATTTGATGGTTGATGTTAAGCCCTAATGATCTAAGACTCTATGGTCAAAAGTTCCACTGGATTGAAACTCTATGATCAAGAGTCCTGCTAGACTGGGACTCTTAGTCCTTCGAGTCCAAAACTCTCTGATCGAGAGTCCTGATGATCTGGAACTCCATGGTCAAGCATCCCACTAGACTGGGACACTATGACCAAGAGTCCTAGCGGACTGAAACCCTGAGTCCTACTCATTTGAGACTCTCTGATCAAGAGTTTCACTAGTCTGGGACTTCTATGATCATGAGTTTGATTCGTTTGGGATACTGGGTTCAAGAGTCCTACTGGTTTGGGACTCTTCAGGAGTTTCATATTGATGGGACTCTGATGCTTGGTAACCCACTCGATTGGGACTGTAATATTTTTGGAGGACTAATTAGCAATTTGATTACTGATTAGCTCAATTTGATTGAGTGATAAGGATTTGATCAAGTCCAATGGAATTTGATTCGATTGGGTTTGACCCGATCTGGTCATAAGATGACCTAATCGCTATGGGAGATTTGACCTTGATTTGATCAAGGACTGGACCTAATTAATTTCTAATTTGATTAAAAGTTTATTGGTTTGGGTTAAGCCTAATTTGGTTAGTTTAACCTTATCTAATTAGATCTAAATTAATTGATTTGGTTGAAACTAATCAGGACCAAGTCAAATGAGATTTGAATTTAAATTTTCCCTAGCACCAACCATATTTGACTTTTCCACCTTGACCCATGCCCTCCTCTAATTTTTGCATGAGATTTCTCATGCAGAAATGAATATGCACCCTTCCTCTCCTCTGCCTTTGACCTGGTCCAAGGGTTGGACCAGTTCAAACTAAGTTGAATTTTGAATTCAACTTGGTTGGTTTGAAATTTGATAAACCTAATCTCTTCCTTATCTATTCTCCATGCCTATTTATCTTTTGTTGCACATTTTCTTCGGTGATTTTAGATTGAGGGTGAGTAGAAGGAGAGTCTTTCTGCTCATCATCCTCTGAGATAGGCATTGGAAAAGGATAAGACCCCATTTGAATTCAAATACTAGAAGTTGGTTAAAACTAGTTCAACCATTCTTAACCTATCAACTCCACATAAAATTTCTACTTATTTTTCTTGCAATAAATTATGAGAATTTTTGTGTGTGAATCCTAAGTGGTTACCATTTTGTGGTAGAAATTTGAAAGTGATTAGGCATTAGTTTTGGATGAAAAAAATCTTGGAGTGAAGGTGAGCAGAGTCCTATAGCACTCTATTTTTTCTTCATGCCTCTATTCTCTTCTAATTTTTGTATGTAAGGACATCCAATTTTTAGATATGATCTAAATAGGGTCTATATATTCAAAAGTTATCTTTTTATAAAATCTTATTTCATGAAAAAACTCCATATAGAGAGTGCGTGAGAGATTTTTCAGTGAGTCAGGGTTTTTGGGTCGAGTGAAACCCAAGACTTGGGAATCTGGGTTCAGGTGAAGAGATCGAGTGCTGTGAGCATCGGATCGCCACTAAATTTGAAACACCCCATCATCATCCTTCGAAATATATTTTTTAATTTTTTAGAGTATCTAGGAGATCAGAAAGAAGGTAATTAATTAGATCGATCACAATCAGCCATTGAAGGCCCCGATAAGGAGCTAGCACTCCAGTGGAGCTGATCGGGATCGGGAGCTCCATGTGGACCAACCATAGAGGTTGGACATGTGTGAGACTATGGTGTGACACCAAAGCATTATCCAGTGGATTTAGATTATTGAGATCAGCTATCCGCGCATAGGTATCGAGTTCTAAACTTATATCGATCAGTAGATTTGATTTGCTGATCAATCATATTTAAATTTTAAATTACATATTAGCATGTCTAGATCCTAAGTAGGATTTACATTGATTAGATCAATGCATGCAGTAGATTTATATTTGATTAATTTTTATTTTTACTTCTTTAATTTTAAAAATATTTTGGAAATGCATGATAAAAATCCTGCTCGATTTTATTTCAATGGTATCAGAGCAACTAGGTTGCTTGACATGTCTAATATGTAATTAGAAATTAAATGTTAGTATATTTGATATGCTTAATCAAAATAACTTAGTAATCAAGAATGAATGAGCCACCAAGCTATCCGATCATAAGGGACAAGTATGGTTTAAAGGCCATCTCCTCCCATTCAGTCAGGATCCCTTATGGCGATAGGGTGCAACCGTGAACTCATTCATTAAGATGAATAGTGAAAGAATTTTAATGATTTAAATTATTTTAATTAGAAAATTAAATATAAATATTTTTTAGATTAAATCTAAAAGGTTGTTTCATAGTTTAATTTTTGTTATGTTTTGTTTTCTATTTAAAACTAGAAATAGGTTACTGTTTGAGAAATGAGCCGACCCATTTCTGAAATGAGTCGACCCATTGGGAAAATAGAAAATAAAAATCTTTCAAAATTTAAAAACTATTTTTGAAATGCCAAACCTTGACCCATCAGTTCAAAAACTTAATTAAAAGAATTTAGTATTATTCATAGGATCTAGAATTGTGCATTAAGATCCTAAGATAAAATCATAAGAATCTGGGTTAAAGGATTAGATGAATTAGGTCAATTAATTGGGTTAGACCTAAGGTTAGTTAAAGAATGGATTAATCTAGAGTAATTGATCAAATCTAACCAAGTGTTGAATTAGATTAGGTCAAGGACACTCTAGAATCAACTCTAATGGTTGTAGTTGGATGAGTCCATGTCTTTAACAAGATCAAGGTGGACATAATTCATGGCTAAGCGATCTAGTCTGAAATTGCTAAGTTGATCAGATTAAACCTAAATAACCGATTGGTGTCTAAGGCAAGTTTAGCAGTTTAGACCTGTGGTTTTTAATTGGAAGCTACTCACACTGATTCGATCTTTGATGAGTTAATGGCATATCCCTTCCACTGATCTAACTTACCTGGTCGACATGGTCGATTGGGATTTGATTAGATCACTTGGTGATTCAGACTAACCCATGTCACTAGGAATCAGTTTGTCTAATTTCAATCAATATGACTGAACTCGGTGCCCATGAACTTAAATTGATCCTAGTCCTAACCTATTGACTTGATGAAGTTAGTGGGAGAATTTGACTTGGTGAAGTCAGTAGAAAAAATTTCATCCGTATCCTTTCTATCCTTAAATCACATGTAAAATAAATCTTCTAAATTATTAGATCCTTAAAATAACTAAGTTATGGGAATAATCGAATCATAGCCTTTCATTAAGGTGAATAGTAATGAGTCCAATTTTCTGGGTGAACATTGGAGGTGCCTTACACCTGGTGTTTATTTGGATATTGAAATTACTGTACATCATATGATGATTAGGTCGCACTCTCTTAATGGTGATCAGGTTAGCCAAAGCTTTCCTCAGGCCTGGTTATCATTGGTTTGATGCACCGAAGTCAATCATGTTAATGGTTGGACCTAACTAGACTTTTTCAGTGGAGGCCATAGCCTACCGATTTATTATCTGGGGCAAAATCTAAATACTAAAAATTATTTAGAGAAATAATTGATTCGTGAACCTACCTGTAGAAGCACACGGGTTAGCCAAATCATTCCTCAGGTCCGTATGCAGTCTATGTGGATTCCAATATCTGCTAAGGAGTTAGTATAATTTTTTGAATTGAAGGTAGAGGATATCAATTCATTAAAAATAGTGGAAGAACCTTTAGACTAAAGTCCAAGTCTTTAGGATTAATTAATTTAAGTACTAATAAGGTTTCATGATTTTCTTTCAAATAATTAGAATGGCTAGAGTTAGTCCGCTCCATTCACTGTTGGATAGTGGCAAGTGTTTAGGATCTAAGAACAAGGAGTCTAGTGTTGACCTAATAAGGTAGACCCAAAGAGAAATTATCCTCTGAATCCAAAAAGGCTGAATAGGAAAAATCAGCAAGTGGTTGCTGGTAAAGGCTATTATATGACAACACCTTGCAATTTCTCAGTATATGATACATCTACCTGGGTAAAGATACCGGAAGTCCAATTTATATATGCAATTCATTGCATGGACTTCAAATTGGTAGAAAATTTAAGAATTATGATAGATTTCTTAATGTTGGGGATGGAAGTTAAGTTTCAGTCCTAGCATTGAAAACTCTTGAACTATTTTTCAAAAATAATAGTGTCATTTTAAGTGACTATCACTATTGTCCATCTTTCATAATGAACATAATATCTATTGGGCTTTTGGCCCAAGATGATTATAGTTTATCAATAAAGGGATATTATTGTGATATCATTATGAATGATGTCACAATAATGCAAGGACAACTAAAAAATGGTATTTATATTTTATTACAGCTTATTAGTGTAATGTGCACATCGAATAAACGACTAAAACTAAATAATGTCACTAATGCTTATCTTTGGCACTGTAGGCTAGGTCATATAAACAAGAATAGGATTAATAGGTTAGTCAAGGAGCATATCCTTGACATTGATAATTGTGAATCATTGAATACCTATGAGTCTTGTCTTCTTGGTAAGATGACCAAATCACCTTTTATTGGAAAGGGTGAGTGGGCTACTAAGCTTCTAGGTCTAGCACATAATGATGTATGTGGACCTATGAACACATGTGCTAGAGGTGGGTTTTACTACTTCATTACATTTACTGATGACCTATCTAGGTATGGGTACGTCTATCTTATGAAGTGTAACTCCGATTCATTTGAAATGTTCAAATGATATCGAAATGAGGCAGAAAAATAACTTGAGAAGAGTATTAAAATTCTTCGGTCTAACTGAGGAGGTGAATATCTTTTCAACAAGTTTTTGATATATCTAGGAGAGAATGAGATTCTCTTACAATGGTTCCCTTTTGGAACACCACAGCATAATGATGTATCTAAAAGAAGGAATCGAATCCTATTGGACATGGTTCGGTCCATGATGGGGTTTACATGTCTGCCGATTTAATTTTTGGGTTATGCACTAGAAATTACCTATTTTATTTTAAATAATATTTTGAGCAAGTCTATTGCAAAGACTCCATATGAGTAATGGACTAAGCGTAAGTCAACACTCTCTCACTTTAGGATTTGGGGATGTTCAGCTTATGTTAAATATTTGTAGTCAGAAAAACTTGGACCTAGATCCGATAAATACTTGTTCATAGGGTATACCAAGGAAGCTATGGGTTGTTACTTCTACCTTGCTGAAGAACAAAATGTGTTCGTCAGCAATAGAGCAATCTTTTTAGAAAAGAAGTTTCTTAGTGACGGAACAGCTGCCTCTAATATTGAACTTAATAAAATTTGATAGGTGGAAGAATTGACACATTCTAGTGAACCTACAAAGCTAGATTTTATAAGATCAAATCCATAGCTTATTAAAATGGCACCAAGAAGATCCGGTAGAGCACCGCTTCAATCTGATTGATACTATGATTTCTTAGTCCAGAATGGTGATCCTGTCGAACTCAATGAGAACAACGAGGATCCAATCACCTACATAGATGCCATGCAGAGGTCCGACTCTGATATGTGGCTGAAAGCCATGGAATCCAAAATGGAGTCCATGAAGATCAATAGTGTACGGACACTGATTGATCCATCGAATGTAGTAAAATCCATTGGGTGTAAATAAATTTTCAAAAGAAAACGAGGCATAGATGGGAAGATGAAGACCTATAAAGCCTATCTAGTTGTCAAGGGATATCATCATCATTATGGTATTGACTATGATGAGATGTTTTCTACGGTAGCAATGCTCAAATCTATTCGGATCATACTTGCGATTGTGGTATACCTAGACTATGAGATCTGGCAAATGGATTTGAAAACAGGTTTCCTAAATGGAGAGCTGGATGAAGAGGTATATATGATACAGCCTGAGGGTTTTACTTCCATAGATGAGTCTAAGATGTGCAGGCTTTAAAGATCCATCTATGCATTAAAGCAAGCATCGCGGAGTTGGAACATGCATTTTGATAAAGTAATTAGAATATATGGCTTCATTAAGAATGGAGAAGAATTCTGCATGTATAAATGGGCCAACAGTTCTATTATTGTATTCCTTATACTGTATGTTGATGACATTCTCTTAATCGAAAATGACATCTCTACATTATAGGAAATAAAGATTTGGCTATCATCTCAATTCTCTATAAAGGACTTGGGAGAAGCTTCCTACATCCTAGAAATGAGGATCTATAGGGATAGATCAAAAAGGTTGCTAAGATTATCTTAGTCCACGTACATTGATATCGTGTTGAAGATGTTCAGCATGGAGAATTCTAAGAAGGACTATCTCCCGATAGGCCATCAAATTTTGCTCTCGAAGAGGGATTGTCCGACAACTCCTCAAGAGAGAGGGAGCGTATGAGTAGAATACCATATGCTTCAACAGTGGATTCTATTATGTATGCCATGATATATACGATACCAGACGTGGCATACTCACTAGGGATAGTTAGCAGATATCAGTCTGACCTAGGTGAGGATCACTAGAAGGTTGTGAAGACAATCCTGAAGTATTTGAGAAATACCAAGGACTAGTGGCTCATCTATGGAGATACTAACTTGAAACTTGTGGGATATATTGATTTTAGTTTTTAGTCAAATCATGATGATAGCAAAAATATGTCAGGTTTTGTGTTTATCCTAAATGATGGAACGATCTACTCGAAGAGTTTCGAGTAGCACACTATATTCGATTCTATATGCAAGATGGAGTATATCACAGCATCTGATGCTGCGAAGGAAGCTATGTGGCTATGGAAGTTCATCGATGAGCTAGGAGTGGCATCCTCCTTGGATGGTTTGGTTCTGCTATACTGTGATAGCACTGAAGCCATAGCTCAAGCGAAGGAGGCGAAAGCACATCAGTGCACCAAACATATTCTATGTCACTACCATCTTATATGAGAAATCATGGAGCGAGGTGACGTCGAGCTTCAAAAGATCAATGTGTAGGAGAACGTGGCCGACCCCTTTACTAAAGCTCTAGGAATCAATGAGTTTGATAATCATAAATGGAAGATGGGTATTCGATACTATTCTAAGTGACTTTCGTATAAGTGGGTGTTGTTGAAAATTGTATCTTAAAGCCAATTATCTAGGTTATAGATGGTTGACCTAAATATAATTATACTTAAATTATTAATAAATAAAATTATTATTTTGGCCTTTTCATCATTTTGTGCATCTTTCTATAATGAACTATTCTATGATGAAGTCCTTAGGGTTATTTAGACTCGACAATGGAGGATTTGTCATTTAGTCCCCAAAACGTGTTCGTGATCAAATGATTCATTCTTACCTAGGACAACAACGTATCGAGTGTAGGTCATTGTGTGCCATAAATGTTGGTTGTCCTCTTAATCAAAAAGTATGGAGATATTATTATGGCATGTAGGTGAAGTGTAGGGATACCAGGATCCAACCCAATGAGATACGTTAGAGGCCAGCGCTTGCGTGCTAGATCCAGAAGCCTTTCGCTGCAACAGGATCATTCTACAGGGTAATAGATTACCCAAATCAGTGTAATAAATTTTGATTTAATTTATCTTATTTTATTTATTTATTAAAACTAATAGAATCAGAATCTAAAAACATATCAAGATCTGATTGGGAATTAAGATTAAAAAATTTTTGAAATATATCTCTTGATCGTGGGATCAGATTCTGGACGAACCTGGATCGGGAAATCAGATACCTTTCAACTGGTATCAGAGCCATGGTTCTAAATTGTTTAGATCTAACTTTAATTTTATTTAATTAGAAAATAAAGTTAGATTTTAGATGTCACATTTGAGATGTTATCAGATCTGAAATCAAAAAAAATTAAAATTACAATGATTTGAGCTAGAACATGTGGAAGATATGCATGACTAGTTTCTAGAATTTAGAAATAGTTCTAGTAGGGAATAGTTTTGCATGTCTTGATTTAAATCTGATTCAATCATATTTAGATCTTATCTTAATTTACTATTTTCTGATATTAAAGTGTTATAATAACATCTGATAAACAGCAAATAAAAAATTAATTTAATTTTAATATCATATGAGATATGATTGATGATGTCTTAGACTAGTTGTAGAATATTCTACATATTCTTAGAATTAGAGATCTTATTTGATTAGATCCAATTTAAACTAATTTTTTAGATTATTATGGATAATTTAGATTTAGAGAGAGGCCGTATGCATGATTATGATACATGAGAATGTATGAAAAATATGCCATGATTAATCTACTTATATCATGAGATATATGATATAGATCTGAATTGTTTGTAGTACTTGAATGTCCTGATTAACGCGTTCCTCATTGCCCGTCCTGGTCATAAGAATTGAAGAGGTTAAAAGGGTCGGCGCCGCTGTGCTCTGATGTGTTTCGATGGGTTTCTTATTATGACGTGTAGGGGTGCTGCGTGTTCGCCCTAATCAGAAACCCAAAACTTACTTTTTGCAAAACCCTAGATCCTTAAACACCGGAGGATTTATTGTGGCATATTTTATTTATGAACCCAACTTAATTAAGAATAAGTTTATGAAATATTAATTAGGTTCTAAAAATTGAGAATTTTAGATCTAAGACGAGTATTCATCAATGCTGGGTTCGGGCTTGGATAGCTCAATTAGTCTAAAGCGGTTGATCAAACCGAATCAAGAGTTGTTAGATGGGAACAAATGCTTAATTGACCAGCCATAATAGGATAAGTTTGTCAAGATCGAGTCACGAATCAAGCAAGACCTATTAGGCTCAGAGGTTAGAGGTGTGATGTTGGGCTAACCAATTAGTTTCTGACCAACAAATTGGTGTCTTATAAGTATTGGCATTAGAGGACCGACTGTTTTTAATTGGAAGCTACTCGACCTGCAATGCGTTCTTGTACGCAAGTTAACGGCATATTCCTTCGTTGGGGGTGTGTGTTGGTTTACACCGATTTGCTTACTTACCTGCCATATCTATGACACATTCTAATTTGAGGTGTGTTGAGAGTGAGTATGTCTGCGTGTAAGCTAACCCATGCCACTAGTTGAGTTAGTACTAATTGTTATGACTAAGATGCCAATTCTAGTTTAGAGACCTGGAATCATTCTCCCCTAAAAAGATAACGTCTGAGGTCTTCCACCATTGTATTTATCGGCCCTTCCCGGGAGTTGCATATTCTCTCTATTACAGTGTGGATCAAGTCAGCTCTGGCCAACAGGAATGGAGTGCTCGTGAATGATTTCCACAGAGCTTAGAGAAGAAGAGGAGAGCTTACAGCTTAGAGATCAGAGATCCGAGTTAGCGTATCTGGAGGGTCCTTTTTATAGGTGGAGCTTGATGGTGATAGCTGTAGACGCATGCTGGTGGGCTGCTCGAGGTCCGACGGAGTCAGTCCCAGGGGAAGGCACCATCTGCAGCGGATTGATGGTGATAGCCATCGCCATCTGGTAGCAGGTCGCTGTAACTTGCGGCGGACTGATGGTGATGGCTGTAGCTATCTTGGTACTGAGCTGCTCGGGGCCGAATGAAGGATTGAAGGGCTTTCACGTGTACCCATTTCGAAAGAGTTCAAACTCCTGAAAAGGGAGCTCGAAAGGAGTTCGGTTCTCGTAGGTGTCTAGCTGGAGGAGTGCGGCTAAGGCTTGATCATTGGGAGTTCGGAAGGAGCTCGATGTTAGATATATGTGCCCTAGAAGCCAGAATTGGCTGACACTTGTAATACACTTCTAGGGGCAAAATTATAATTTTGACTATAATCAATAAAATGGGTTATTTTCTATCACATATGTGTATTTAGTGTCTGTGATACATCCTTTGAGTTAATGGTAATGATAATTCATATTTTCAAGAGTTGAAAATTTAAGACATGAATAATCATTATTAACTCATAAAATGCTCCCGACCATAGGATCATCACGAGGATGGTGATTGATCCGGAAGGTTGGTGTACAATCGCTTCTCTTTAGTAGATGAGTCTTGAGTCTACGGTGTGGAGACACCGGAGCGAGAGTACAGGTACTCGTTAGAGAACGAGGGCACTGAGCGTGACCACCTCGAGTAGTCATTAGGAAGTCTACCTTCTCGTCAATGACTGACTCGATGCTGCAGTAGTGTGTCTGGTTCTTTGACCTGAGGTGCATCGGCAGTTCACCTTGAGGGTGTTATAGTTTGACTACACCATTACTCGGTCTCCTAGCCATAAGGAACCCTGAGGTGTATGTTGGCTATAGCATGTTCATTGTAGGAACTGGATAGCATCAAGATGGAATCTATCTACCTCGGTGGTAGAGGAGCAGCCCTATGATGATCATGAGAATCAAGTCCAGAAGTCCATGGCCATGGCAGAGTGAAATAATAGAAAGAGTTTCTATTTAGATTTTCACATTGGACTCGAATCGAATGATTACATCATATGACAGAGACTAGGGTTTGACGAGTTCACCTTAACCCTAATCTGATCGGGGCTCAAGATAGAAGAACTTAATCACACAGGTAGCTGCACCAAGAGGTTCGCATTCAGCTCTGATGGGTTGCCACCATATACTGCTAGGTGTCACTGGTGGATTTTGGGAGCAATTAGAATGATTTAGATGATCGATCATTCTAGCTGTTCGAATCAGAAGAGTTCTGATCCATCGAAAGGAGTTTCGATGATGTCGATGATAGAGATCATGACATATCCCATTACCATACAGAACTGAACCTAACTGGGTCACACAAACAAGGGTTTGAATCTGGTGATCATCAATTGAACTGATCTAGTTCAATTGATCTGAATGAGATTCAATTAGGTTCAAGGAAAATCGTGCTAGCACTCGATTGAACCTAACGTTCTTCTTTTACTATCATAAATAAGTTGTCCTGACTGAGCCAAAGGAGTTTGTGCTCAATCAGAGGCCTTCATATGGTCTGACTGGAGGTTGTCCAAGTCAGAAAAGGTTGTCTTATTTTGTAAGACATTACCTGCCATTTTTGGTCACCTGCCATTTCTTGTTCTTTGACTTTGGTCAAAAGTCTACCTTTGACTGGTCAAATGTTGACCATTGACACTTTGACTTTTGACCACATGTCATGCACCTATTGGAGAGCTGGTGGGGGCCTGTCCCCCTACCAGAACCTGGCAAGGAGGAGGGCGCACGCCACCCTTGGCGTGTGCCCAAGTTGGAGGCGCCTAGGAGTCCTTGTTGGACAAGGGACTCCATCTCCTTTTTGGATTCCAATTAGAGTTCTCCTAAGAACCAACTTTGACTGGTCTTAGGCACCCTCTAAGGAGGAATCCAGGGGACTCTATTCCCACCAATCAGATTTAGATCTGATTTCACAAAGGGTTGTGATTGGTTGGGAAGAAGAGGAGTTGGATCACAGCTTAGTCTATAAATAAGACCCTGCGCCCAACTCAGATTGTGAAAAATGATTGAATGAATTTCCCATGCCCCAAGGCTGCCTCTCCCCTCTTCCTCCATGCCAAACCACCTTCTCCCTCTCCTCTCCACGTCCAAAAGGAGTTTTGGATTTGGTTGGTGCGATTCCAGATCAAAGAAAGGCGATCAAAAGCTAGAAGGCTGCGCTGCTGCAAAGGACGACTGCTGATCTTCAAAAGGAGTTTTGAAGATCCTCCAGATCAGATCCAGATCTGAATTTTTGGAGATGTGATAGAGAAGAAGAGGATCTCTAGATCCAGCCTGAGTGGATACCGGTAGAGGCCAGGCACTTGCGTGGCTAGATCCAGAACCTTCCGCTGCAACAGGATCATCAACGGGTAATAGGATTACCCAAATCAAGGTAAATTAAATTTGATTTAATTTATCTTATTTTATTTTATTTATTAAAATAATAAGAATCAGATCTGAAACATATCAAGATCTGATTAGGATCAAAGAGAAAAATTTTTGAAATATATCTCTTGATCTGATCAGATCTGAACGAACCTGGACCGAAAAATCAGGATTTTCCTTCAACTGGTATCAGAGCCATGGTTCTAAAAGTATTTAGATCTGATTTTAAATTTATTTTAATTAAAAAATAATGATTTTAGATGTCACATGAGATGTGATCAGATCTGAAATTAGAAAAAATTAAAATTAAATGATTTGGATCTAAGATTAGAAAATATGCATGACTAGTTCTAAAATAGAATAGTTCTATAGAATAGTCTTGCATGTTTTTGAATTTAATTTGATTAAATCATATTTTAGATCTATTTATTTACTATTTTTTGATATTATAAGTGTTATAATAACATCTAAAAAATAGCAAATAAAAATTATTTAATTTTAAATATCATATGAGATATGATTGATGCATGTCTAGACTAGTTGTAGAATAGTTCTACATAATTGTCTAGATTAGAATTTATTTTGATTAGATCAATTTAAATCTAATTTTTTAGATTATTATGAGATAATTTAGATCTGAAAAATATGCATGATTCGATACATGAGATGTATGCAAAATATGCCATGATTAGATCTAATTTGTATATGAGATATATGATATAGATCTAAAATATTTTGTAGTATTGACATGTTCCTGATTAAGGCGTTCCTCTTGGCCGTCCGGTCATAAGAATGAAGAAGGGTTTAAAGGCCCTCTCTTCCCATTCGATGGGGTGTTCTTATGATGTGTAGGGGTGCTGCGTGTTCGTCCTTAATCAGAAACCCAAAACTTACTTTCTGCAAAACCCTAGATCCTGAAACCCTAGGATTTATTGTGCATATTTTGTTTATGAACCCTACTTAATTAAGAATTAAGATTATGAAATATTAATTAGGTCTAAAATTGAGAATTTTAGATCTAAGACATATTCATAATACTGGGTTCGGGCTTGGGTAGCTCAATTAGGTCTAAGCGGTTGATCAAACCGAATCAAGAGTTGGTTAGATGGGATCAACAATGCTTAAATTGACCAGCCTAATAGGATTAAGTCTGGGTCAAGATCGAGTCACGATCAAGCAAGACCTAATTAGGCTCAGAGGTTAGAGTCTGGATTGTAGGCTAACCCAATTGGTTCTGGCTCAATAATTTGGTGTCTAAGGTAAGTTTGGCACATACGACCGACTGATTTTTAATTGGAGCTACTCGACCTGAATGCGTTCTTGTACAAGTTAATGGCATATTCCCTTCCACCGGTCTCACTTACCTGGCCATATCTGTTGACTCAGTTCTGATTTGAGGTGGTCAATAATCCGAGCTAACCCATGCCACTAGGTTAGTCATAATTGTTATGACTATGACAAGTCTAGTTTAATGAGACCTGAATCAATTTTCCTAAGAAAAGATTAAGTCTGAGGTCTTCCACCATTGTAGATGTAAACTATACACTATATTCGATTCTATATGCAAGATGGAGTATATCACAGCATCTGATGCTGCGAAGGAAGCTATGTGGCTATGGAAGTTCATCGATGAGCTAGGAGTGGCATCCTCCTTGGATGGTTTGGTTCTGCTATACTGTGATAGCACTGAAGCCATAGCTCAAGCGAAGGAGGCGAAAGCACATCAGTGCACCAAACATATTCTATGTCACTACCATCTTATATGAGAAATCATGGAGCGAGGTGACGTCGAGCTTCAAAAGATCAATGTGTAGGAGAACGTGGCCGACCCCTTTACTAAAGCTCTAGGAATCAATGAGTTTGATAATCATAAATGGAAGATGGGTATTCGATACTATTCTAAGTGACTTTCGTATAAGTGGGTGTTGTTGAAAATTGTATCTTAAAGCCAATTATCTAGGTTATAGATGGTTGACCTAAATATAATTATACTTAAATTATTAATAAATAAAATTATTATTTTGGCCTTTTCATCATTTTGTGCATCTTTCTATAATGAACTATTCTATGATGAAGTCCTTAGGGTTATTTAGACTCGACAATGGAGGATTTGTCATTTAGTCCCCAAAACGTGTTCGTGATCAAATGATTCATTCTTACCTAGGACAACAACGTATCGAGTGTAGGTCATTGTGTGCCATAAATGTTGGTTGTCCTCTTAATCAAAAAGTATGGAGATATTATTATGGCATGTAGGTGAAGTGTAGGGATACATTTCACCGAATGTGATCCAACTATGAAGCTCTCTACTGTCAAGAGTTGCTCACAAAGGATATGACTATAAGTGTCCTTTAGACCTGAGATCACCATGATGACCTGCAAGCAACTCACTGCACTTAGGTACCGAACTATCTGAATTTCTAATTAAGTAATGGAAGGCTACTGGGTGCAGTTAAGTACTTAGCTTATCATTGTGTGAGTCAAGATGGGATTGACCCCTCCAAGTGTTGGAGCAAGTGCATCATTGTATTTTAATTTAGCAAACCCTCGATCGGGGTAGTCCATGTGATGGACACTGAGTTTTGAAATACACTGTGGATGAATTTTAGGGTTAAGAGTAAATCCTAGATCATCCTTTGAGCATCGAGGTCAAGGGGATGAATTATACGATAACCATATGCCACAGGTTTGTTGATGTTGCGTTGCAATTATTCAATCTATCTGAATATCGGGTATCATTGCTAGATGGTCACATCGATTGGTATAGAAAATTAGTTTCTATGCTATTGGCTTAGGATTCGAATCTATGGGATCACACATAATAGGAGTTTCTACCTGATCTGATGGCTGATATTGAATCTCGATGATCTAAGACTCTATGGTTAAGAGTCTTACGGGACTAGAACTCTATGATCAAGAGTCCCACTGGACTAGGATTTCGAGTTCTTTGTGTTCGAGATTCTCTGATCGAGAGTCCTAAAGACCTGGGATTCTATGGTCAAGAGTCCCACTAGACTGGGACACTGTGACCAAGAGTCCTAGTGGATTAGGACTTTGAGTCTTACTCATTTGGGACTCTCTGATCAAGAGTCCCACTAGTCTGGGACTATGATCATGAGTTTGATTCGTTTGGAACGCCAGGTTTAATAGTCCTACTGGTTTGGGACTCTTCAAGAGTTCCATATTGATAAGACTCTGATACCCGGTAACCCACCCGATTGAGACTCTAATATTTTTGGATGATTAATTAGCAATTCGATTACTAATTAGCTAAATTTGATTGAGCGATGAGGATTTGATCAAGTCCAACTGAATTTGATTTGATTTATTTTGACAAGATCTGGTCATGAGATGACCTAATTGCTATGGGAGATTTGACCCTGATTTGATCAAGGGCTGGACCTAATTAAATTTTAATTTGATTAAAAATTTATTGATTTAGGTTAAGCCTAATTTAGTTGGTTTAACCTAATCTAATTAGATCCAAATTAATTGGTTTAGTTGAAACCAATTAGGACCAAGTCAAATGAGATTTGAATTTAAATTCTCCCTAGCGCCCACCATATTTGATATTTCCAGCTTGACCCATGCACTCCTCTAATTTTTGCATTAGATTTCTCATGCAGAAATGAATGTGCGCCCTTCCTTTCTTCTACCTTTGACTTGGTCCAAGGGTTGGACCAATTCAAACTAAATTAAATTTTGAATTCAACTTGGTTGTTTTGAAATTTGAAAAACCTAATCTCTTCCTTATCTATTCTCCATGCCTACCTATCTTTTGTCGCACATTTCTTTGGGTGATTTTAGATTGAGGGCAAGCAAAAGGAGAGTCCTTCTGCTCATCATCCTCTAGGATAGGCGTTGGAAAAGGATAAGGCCCCATTTGAATTCAAATACTAGAAGTTGGTTGAAACTAGTTCAACCAATCATAACCTATCCACTCCATATTAAATTTCCACATATTTTTCATGCAATAAATTATGAGAATTTTTATGCATGAAGCGTGAGGGGTTAGCTTTTCGTGGAAAACATTTGAAAGTGATTGGGCATTAGTTTTGGGTGAAAAAATTCTTGGAGTGAAGGTGAGCAGAGTCCTATAGCACTTTATTTTTTCTTCATGCCTCTATTCTTTTCTAATTTTTATATCCAAGGACACATGTCATCATTATAGACATGGATTATATGGCAGAGCTCCTTAATCCACCGACTCATATTTTGAAGCTTTTGATCGAGAACATCATCCCGAGCATGGATCTTAAAGTATGGTAGACTTGATGAGAGCAGAGACTTCTCAAGAGTGGAATCGTACTCAAAATAGGGACTTGCAGCTCTTTGTTTTTCCTTTTTGGGATTTTTTGGTTGACTTTTCCATGCGGATCTTTTTTGCTTCAAATCTTGATGCTCCGACGATGGTCTCTCAGATGGTGCCAGTGCTGGAGCTTGCTGCATAGCCTACACAGCTTTTGTGAGGCTCCTTATCTACTATACCAGTAGATTGAACTGATTCATATCCACCATTATTGTCGGCTGAGAAGGTTAGAGTGTAGCTGATTGGGTCGGAGCTGGCTGATTGGCCAATTTTGATTTGGATCGGGTGGCGGTAGTGATGGATCTTCGGGAAGAAGCTCTCTTAGGGAGCATTTTGCTAGAATAGAAGAAGAAGAAGATTGCTCAACTAGGTACTCCTTTTTAGAATAAGGGTTCACAATTTCTTTCTCTAATACCAATCCTATTGGTAAAGAAAATGAATGGTTGCCGGATATTGCTTGAGGTAGGAGTTGGAATCTCACCGGTCGGAACCTGCAAGATAATGTCCTAGTCGGAGGTAGGTCTGGCGTCAATTGGAAAATATATCCCAAAGTCAATCATCAGCTTATTGATGGTCGTGCTATCTTATAAATATAAATAATTTATTATGAATAAAAGTTTTATTCTAGTATTTTTCATCATAAATTTATATTTTCAAATGAACTCCTATGTTGTGATGAAGTCCTTAGGACTATTTAGATTCGATAAAGAGAGAATTTATTGATTAGTGTTTAAAATATTTGTGACTAAATGATATGTTGTTAACTAGGACGACAACATACGCTGTGTGTAGGTCATTGTGTGCTATATAGGTTGGTTATCCCTCTTAACCAAGGTATATAGAGATACATCATCACTGAACATGACCAACTTTGGAGCATTCTACTATTGAGAATTGCTTCGATGGGATATGATTATAAGTGTCCCTTCGATTTGAGATCGCCATGGTAACTTGCAAGCAACTTACTGTGCTTTGGTACCAAACTATTTGAATTTCTAATTCAGTGATCAAAAATTTTTGGGCACAATCAAATACTTGTAAAGTCGATGAGTGATGAAGATAAGATTGACTACTTCAAGAGTTGGAAATAATGCATCGCTGTATTTCAATTTAGCGAAATCTTAGTCAGGATAATCCATATGATCGATTTGATATTTTGAAATACAATATAGATGACCTAATCTAGGTTGGCCGTCAAACCTTGAGTCATCCTGTGAGCATTCATTATCAAGAGGATGAATTATATGAAAACCACATCCATATGGGTTCTAGAATATTGCTTTATATATTCGACCTATTCGACCGTCGAGTACCACTATTAGATCGTCAGGAATTTATTCTTGTGCTACTGACTTAGGTTCAAACTTATGGGGTGAGACACATTAGAAGTCTCAATCTAATCGAATGGTTGATCAATAATTATTTTAGGGTTAAACAATCTATACAATTGGTGTTTCACCTAGTGCAAGTATTACAGAAAGATTGATTAGCAATCAGATTGCTAATTGGCTCAGTCTGATTAAGCATGAGGGTTGAGATAGAGTCTAATTGAATAAAATTCAATTTAGTTTGGTTTGGGCTTAATTAGATTATGTCCAATTGATTTTTGGGATACACTAATTGTAAGGGAGATCAATTTCCTATTGAATTTGGACTTATGTGCACCTAATTTCTAAATTGATAAGAATTTAAATAAAAATTAAATTAAATTTAATCTAATTTAATTTAACTCTTAGTTGGACTAAGATCAACCTTAATTGGGTTGCACTACTTTTTATTTGATTGGGTTTAAAATTTGATTAGACAAGTCAAAACATGAAAAGTCTTGGGACTCTCTCACTTGCGCCACCTCACCCTTCCATTCCCCTTCCTTAGGATTTGTGTGAGATGCCTCATGCCTAAAGAGAGCCCATGGCACCCCATGCACCCCCTGTCTCTCTTAGATGGAAATTAGTTTTAGATCGAGTCAAAGCAAGGAAGCAGTTTTGATTTTAAACTCTGTTTGATAGAGTTTGATAGAACCAAAACTCTATCCATGAGTGGTGCCAATTAACCTTATTTATTTCTGATTTTTTTGGTGGAGAATAAGGAAGACTTATGCACCAAAATTTGGGTGTCCATGCAAAAGTAAAAGGAGGAGACGCCCAAAAGTTGGGCGCCCCAATTCTTGTCTTATTTGGACATACCTTTCTAGGTGTTTGACCAAGAAAAGGACTCCTACTTTTCTCTCTATTTAACGATGGTTTGGGCATGGGTTTCCTAGAATGAATACACCTAAGAGAGAGGGATTGGACGTGGGTTCCTTGGGTGCAAGAAAATCTTGGGCATGAGATTTTGTAAGGACACAAGTTTAAGTGTCCTGGTGAGAGAAAAGAAAGAGAGAAGAAGGATCTTCTTCAGAGTTTTGTTCTTACTTCTTCTTCCACAACTTTTTGAGAGAAAAGATGAGGAAGAATACCTCTCCCAATTCTCTTCCCAACCTTCTTTGATCCTTGGAAGGTCCAAGCTAATCGAAGGAGGTTTGTGATCAACCGTCGAAGAAGGATCAACAAGGTGCTGGCACATCGAGCTGGTTTCCAGCTTCTAGACTTCTGATCGTGATTAAGACTTCATGTGGACTTTCCAAAGATGCTAGACACCTGTGCGGCTTAAAGCGACGACCTCAGTCTCGTATCAATAAGTGGAGTTCTCGACCTATGAAAAGATATTGAGACGATCTCAATAGTTATCTAGATTAGATCTAGATTTGCTCGATATTGATATGATCAACATCTTTGCCTTTTATTTTATGTTTAATTTTTAGATTTATTAATTGCATAAATTATGTCATAAGATTCTAGGTCTAAGGGTTAGTTACATGTTTTATTGATTAATTTGATTAATTTATTGCTTCTGCTATGTTTTATTTTAAAAAAGTTTCAAAATACATGCATGTAAATCCTAGAATTTTTTTCAATTGATATCAGAGTTTAGGTCTACTTGACATGATTCTTATGTATGTTTAGATTATTTATTTAGACTAGATCTAAATTATAATCTAAAAAATTAAATTTGAAATAAAATATTTAGATCATATAAATTGATTTTATAAGATTGTCCTACTGTAAGGTGAAGGAAAATCCTGATTTCCCGGTCCAGGTTCGTCCAGATCTGATTAGATCAAGAGATATATTTCAAAAATTTTCTCTTGATCTCAATCAGATCTTGATATATTTCAGATCTGATTCTTATTATTTTAATAAATAAAATAAAATAAGATAAATTAAATCAAATTTAATTTACCTGATTTGGGTAATCCTATTATCCTGTAGATGATCCTGATTGCAGCGGAAGGTTCTGGATCTAGCCACGCAAGCGCCTGGCCTCTACCGGTATCCACTTGGATTGGATCTGGAGATCCTCTTCTTCTCTATCACATCTCCAAAAATCAGATCTGGATCTGATCTGGAGGATCTTCAAAACTCTTTTGAAGATCTGCAGTCGTCCTTTTGCAGCAGCGCAGCCTTCTTGCTTTTGATCGCCTTTCCTTGATCTGAATCGCACCAACCTAAGTCCAAAACTCCTTTTGGACGTGGAGAGCAAGGGGAGAAGAGACTATGGCATGGAGAAGGAGGGGAGAGGCAGCCTTGGGGCATGGGGTTTCTCAATTGAATTTCATTAGAATTAGGGTTGGGCGCAGGGTCTTATTTATAGACCTCTTGTGATCCAACTCCTCTTCCTTCCCAACCAATCACAACCCTTTGTGAAATCAGATCTAAATCTGATTGGTTGGAATAGAGACCCCTGGATTCCTCCTTAGAGGGTGCCTAAGACCAGTCAAACTTGGATTCTTAGTAGAACTCTGAATTGGAATCCAAAAGGGAGGTGGAGTCCTTGTCCAACAAGGACTCCTAGGCGCCTCCTACTTGGGCTCACGCCACCCTTGGCGTGCGCCCTTCTCCTTGCCAGGTTCTGGCAGGGGGACAGGCCCCCACCAGCTCTCCAATAGGTGCATGACATGTGGTCAAAAGTCAAAGTGGTCAATGGTCAACATTTGACCAGTCAAAGGTAGACTTTTGACCAAAGTCAAAGAACAAGAAATGGCAGGTGACCAAAAATGGCAGGTAATGTCTTACAAAATAAGACAACCTTTTCTGACTTGGACAACCTCCAGTCAGACCATATGAAGGCCTCTGATTGAGCACAAACTCCTTTGGCTCAGTCAGGACAACTTATTTATGATAGTAAAAGAAGAACGTTAGGTTCAATCGAGTGCTAGCACGATTTCCTTGAACCTAATTGAATCTCATTCAGATCAATTGAACTAGATCAGTTCAATTGATGATCACCAGATTCAAACCCTTGTTTGTGTGACCCAGTTAGGTTCAGTTCTGTATGGTAATGGGATATGTCATGATCTCTATCATCGACATCATCGAAACTCCTTTCGATGGATCAGAACTCTTCTGATTCGAACAGCTAGAATGATCGATCATCTAAATCATTCTAATTGCTCCCAAAATCCACCAGTGACACCTAGCAGTATATGGTGGCAACCCATCAGAGCTGAATGCGAACCTCTTGGTGCAGCTACCTGTGTGATTAAGTTCTTCTATCTTGAGCCCCGATCAGATTAGGGTTAAGGTGAACTCGTCAAACCCTAGTCTCTGTCATATGATGTAATCATTCGATTCGAGTCCAATGTGAAAATCTAAATAGAAACTCTTTCTATTATTTCACTCTGCCATGGCCATGGGCTTCTGGACTTGATTCTCATGATCATCATAGGGCTGCTCCTCTACCACCGAGGTAGATAGATTCCATCTTGATGCAATCCAGTTCCTACAATGAACATGCTATAGCCAACATACACCTCAGGGTTCCATTATGGCTAGGAGACCGAGTAATGGTGTAGTCAAACTATAACACCCTCAAGGTGAACTGCCGATGCATCCTCAGGTCAAAGAACCAGACACACTACTGCAGCATCGAGTCAGTCATTGACGAGAAGGTAGACTTCCTAATGACTACTCGAGGTGGTCACGCTCAGTGCCCTCGTTCTCTAACGAGTACCTGTACTCTCGCTCCGGTGTCTCCACACCGTAGACTCAAGACTCATCTACTAAAGAGAAGCGATTGTACACCAACCTTCCGGATCAATCACCATCCTCGTGATGATCCTATGGTCGGGAGCATTTTATGAGTTAATAATGATTATTCATGTCTTAAATTTTCAACTCTTGAAAATATGAATTATCATTACCATTAACTCAAAGGATGTATCACAGACACTAAATACACATATGTGATAGAAAATAACCCATTTTATTGATTATAGTCAAAATTATAATTTTGCCCCTAGAAGTGTATTACAAGTGTCAGCCAATTCTGGCTTCTAGGGCACATATATCTAACAATCTCCCACTTGTCCTAAAGCCAATTGGCTACAAGTCTAAGTCCCATCTTCTCAAGGTGGGCTTCGATCTTCTGCTGGCCCAACGGCTTTGTAAGTGGGTCTGCCACATTATCTGTGGAGTTGACTCTCTTGACCTCGAACGTAACCTTTCTCGAAGGTAATCGCGGATGAGGTGGTATCGCCGCTCAATGTGCTTGGACTTTCTGGTGAGACCTCGGCTCCTTAGCAAGGGCTATGGCGCCATTGTTGTCGCAGTATAGAGGAATGGCATCTGATGGCATTACTCCAATTTCTGCAGCAAACTTCTTGTACCAGAATGCTTCCTTCGCAGCCTCTGATGCAGCGATATATTCTGCTTCCATGGTGGAATCTGCTATCACAGTTTGCTTGGAACTCTTCCAGCTGACAGCACCACCATTGCACACAAACAGACTTCCAGATGTCGACTTTCGATCATCTATATCGGACATGAAATCCGAGTCTGTGTATCCCTGGACTTGGAGTTCTCCATTACCAAAGACCAACATCATATCCTTAGTTCTTCTCAAGTACTTAAGGATACATTTCACAGAAGTCCAGTGTTCTTCACCTGGATTTGACTGATATCTGCTTGTGACACTCACAGCATGGGCTATATCAGGTCGTGTACATAGCATGGCATACATGAGGCTCCCTATTGCAGAAGCATAAGGGATCTTGCTCATGCGTTCTATTTCCTCAGGTGTGCTGGGGCACATCTTCTTGGAAAGATGAATACCATGTCTGAAGGGTATTAATCCCCTCTTAGAGTTTTCCATACTAAACCTCTTTAGTACTTTCCTCTATGTACATCTTCTGTGAAAGTCCTAGCATCCTATTCGGTCTATCCCTATAGACCTTAATTCCTAGAATAAAGGATGCTTCACCTAGGTCTTTCATGGAGAATTCCTTGGACAACCATAATCTTGACTGATGTCAACATGGGAATATCATTCCCAATAAGGAGGATGTCATCCACGTACAATACGAGGAAGACAACAGCGCTCCCACTGACCCTTTTTGAAAACACATGGTTCCTCTTCATTTTTGATGAAACCAAACTTTTTGATCACATCATTGAAACGAGTGTTCCAGCTCCGAGATGCTTGCTTAAGTCCATATATGGACCTTTGCAGCTTGCAAACCTTGTGATCAGTATCACTGGATGTGAAACCTAGCGGCTGTTCCATATAGATATCTTCCTCAAGATATCCATTTAGGAATGCCATTTTCACGTCCATTTGCCATATTTCATAATCGAAATAGGCTGCAACGGCAAGCAATGTGCGGATGGATTTTAGCATAGCCACTGGGGAAAAGGTATCCTGATAGTCAATGCCTTCGCGTTGACTATAACCTTTTGCCACTAGTCTAGCCTTGAATGTCTCCACATTCCCATCTGCACCAATCTTTCTCTTGAAGATCCATTTACACCCAATAGGTACTATACCTTCTGGTGGATCTACCAAGGTCCAGACTTGGTTTGAGTGCATCGAGTCAATTTCTGACTGCATTGCCTCAAGCCATTTCTCGGAGTCGATATCTGATATCGCCTCGTTGTAGGTTTTGGGATCATCACCATGAGCACCATTACCTATGAGGAACATTTCCTCTACTTCCTCTGAAATAATACCTAAGTATCTTTCAGGGGGACGGGAAAACTCTTTCCGATCTACGAGGTGGAGGAGGTAGTGTTCTTATTGGCTCAACCTGATTTGGTTCCAATTGGTCCTTAGCTCATTGTACTTGTGAGACTTTCTCATCAAGCTTAATCTGCTTTCCAATGCCGCTATCTTGAATAAACTATTTTTCAAGAAAGATGGCATGTCGACTCACAATCACATTGTGGTCTTCTGGAATGTAGAAATAGTATCCTAATGACTCTTTAGGATATCCTATGAATCGAGCTCTAAAGGACCTAAACTCTAACTTGTCCGCTTGTTGTCTTTTGATATGAGCCGGACAACCCCAAATTCTGAGATGACTCAGACTTGGTTTCTTACCGTGCCATATCTCATACGGTGTGGTAGGAACGGTTTTAGAGGGAACCCTATTCAGTAGATAGATTGAAGTTAACAATGAATGTCCCCAAAGAAAATCAGGGAGGTCTGTGAAGCTCATCATGGATCGAACCATATCCAATAGAGTCCGATTTCTCCATTCTGAAACCCCGTTGAGTTGAGGTGTTCCTGGTGGAGTCCATTGAGAGACTATGCCATTTTCCTTAAGATAGTCTAGGAATTCTCCGGCTAAGGTATTCACCTCCTCGATCTGATCGAAGAACCTTAATGGGTTTTCCAGTTTGTTTTTCTACTTCATGTCTGAATTCTTTGAACTTTTCAAAAGCTTCAGACTTGTGTCTCATAAGATACACATACCCATACCTAGACAGATCATCGGTAAAGGTAATGAAGTAGACAAAATTGCCTCTAGCCGGCACATCAAATGGGCCGCACACATCAGTATGTACTAGGGCAAGGAGATCTGTGGCCCTCTCCCCATGTCCAACAAAAGGGAGTTTAGTCATTTTGCCTTGAAGACAAGATTCACAAGTTGGATATGACTCAAAAGTCAATGGACTCAATAGCCCATTTTTCTCCAATTTGTTAATCCTATCTTCTGCTATATGACCTAATCTCAGGTGCCATAGATATCTGTCGTTTGGACTATCCCTAGGTCGTTTGGCATTCACGTTTTGCTCGATAGTTAAAAACAGGTACATCAATATGTAACTGATAAAGACCATTAATAAGGAAACCATTTGCAATTTTATTTCTTTCATAAAGAATGTTACAATGGTCCTTAAAGAAGGTGATCACATAACCTTCTTGTGCTAAGCATGAAACAGAAATCAAATTCCTGCTAGCTGCAGGCACATAATAACAGTCTTTTAAAACTAAGTCTAAACCAGATGGTAATCGCAAGAGGGTATGTTCCCACGGCTACTGCAGCAACTCTTGCTCCATTACCGATGCGTAGGATCATGTCTCCATCCCTCAGCCTCCTGCTATCCTCAAGACCCTGCATAGAAGTGCACAGATGAGCACTAGAACCAGAGTCAAGCACCCAACTGGATGCAGAAGAAACCGTAAGGTTAGACTCAATAACGAGCATACCTCCAGAAGGACCTTCCTTCTTGTTCTTCAGGGTGGCCAGGTAAGTAGGGCAGTTCCGCTTCCAATGGCCGTCGCTGTTGCAATGGAAACACTTTCCTTTGACCATCGACCTTCTTTCTTCGGTTCTGCCTTCTTCTTCTTTGATCCTTCCACCTTTTGCTTTTTCACAGACTTCTTTTTCTTTCCATAAGACTTTCTTTTGGAAGAAGTCCGTTCCATAGCAAGAACTGAGCCTTTAGAACCTTTCATAGAAAGCTCAGCGGTAACCAGCATATTCATCAACTCGGCCAAGGAATTTTGAAGTTTATGCATGTGGTAATTCATGATGAATTGCCCATATGCATCAGTCAAGGATTGCAGAATAATATCGTTCTGCAGATCCAAGTCCAACTTCACACCGAGCTTCTCAAGCTCTTCCATGTCCTTGATCATTGTCAGACAGTGATCTTGGACTGACTGCCCATCACGCATCTTAGCCTTAAAAAGTCATTTCGTGACTTGATATTTGGCTGCGCGACTCTGTTCACCAAACATCTCCTGCAGGTGAGCCAACATTTGGCGAGCAGTCCCGATATCTTCATGTTGGCGCTGGAGCTCATCAGACATCGAGCCCAACATGTAGTATCTGGCCTTATTATCTTCGTCAATCCATTTTTCCAGAGACGCTCTCTGTTCAGTGGATGGACGAGCTGGTAAGGTGGGAGGGTCCTGGTCCAAAACATGTGTTAACTTCTCTGAACCCAAAACAATTTTGTAGTTCCTGAGCCAATCTTTATAATTGGGTCCAGTCAGTCTATGTGTGTCCAGGATACGTGCCAATGGGTTGGACGCAGACATTTTCCTGTAGAGAGTCAAAGATTCTAGTTAGATACTGTAATTTTGACTTGACCAATTTGTTTAGGGATTTTATTTTTAAACAAATTAGCTCCCACTATTTTCTCGGATCCCTACACTCCCTCTGTAGAGATGCGAAAAATCTCCACGATTGAATGATTTCTAGTGGGTGGTGCGGTCTCACCAACTGACTCATCACCTCACCTAACAGTTATTGGTGATGGGTTAGCCAATGAGTGAACAACTCTTGTTCAATGATTCTCTAATCATGGTGCACCCAAACTTGGTCTCTAATTCATGAATCTCACCGTATCCGGAATATTGATCCACTCCTTAGTTAAGTCAGACCCACCATTTGCATAGACTGGGTTCCTAATTGAGTCTCTCACCGTATCCGAAATATTGAGCCCAACTCATCCTCCAGCCCATAGCATCCAATGCCTAATAGACATGGTTGCATCTTCCCGGTGCAACTGAGCCACTGTATCCAGCCGAGAACAATCAACCCCGGGAAGGGCCCGCACATCTACAATGGTGGAAGACCTCAGACTTAATCTTTTCTTAGGGAGAATTGATTCAGGTCTCATTAAACTAGACTTGGCTTAGTCATAACAATTATGACTAACCTAGTGGCATGGGTTAGCTCGGATTATTGACCACCTCAGATCAGAACTGTGTCAACAGATATGGCCAGGTAAGTGAGACCGGTGGAAGGAATATGCCGTTAACTCGCACAAGAACGCATTCAGGTCGAGTAGCTTCCAATTAAAAACCAGTCGGTCGTCTGTGCCAAACTTACCTTAGACACCAAATTGTTGAGTCAGAACCAATTGGGTTAGCCTACAATCCAGACTCTAACCTCTGAGCCTAATTAGGTCTTGCTTGATCGTGACTCGATCTTGACCCAGACTTAATCCTATTAGGCTGGTCAATTTAAGCATTGTTGATCCCATCTAACCAACTCTTGATTCGGTTTGATCAACCGCTTAGACCTAATTGAGCTACCCAAGCCCGAACCCAGTATTATGAATATGTCTTAGATCTGAAAATTCTCAATTTTAGACCTAATTAATATTTCATAAACTTAATTCTTAATTAAGTTGGGTTCATAAACAAAATATGCACAATAAATCCTAGGGTTTCAGGATCTAGGGTTTTGCAGAAAGTAAGTTTTGGGTTTCTGATTAAGGACGAACACGCAGCACCCCTACACATCATAAGAACACCCCATCGAATGGAAAGAGAGGGCCTTTAAACCCTTCTTCATTCTTATGACCGGACGGCCAAGAGGAACGCCTTAATCAGGAACATGTAATATCTACAAAACAGTTATAGATCTATATCATATATCTCATATACAAATTTAGATCTAATCATGGCATATTTTGCATACATCTCATGTATCATAATCATGCATATTTTCAGATCTAAATTATCTCATAATAATCTAAAAAATTAGATTTAAATTGATCTAATCAAAATAAATTCTAATCTAGACAATTATGTAGAACTATTCTACAACTAGTCTAGACATGCATCTAATCATATCTCATATGATATTTAAAATTAAATAATTTTTATTTGCTGTTTATCAGATGTTATTATAACACTTATAATATCAGAAAAATAGTAAATAAGAAGATCTAAAATATGATTTAATCAGATTAAATCAAAGACATGCAAAACTATTCTATAGAACTATTCTATTCTTAGAACTAGTCATGCATATCTTCATGTTCTTAGATCCAAATCATTTAATTTTAATTTTTTCTGATTTCAGATCTGATCACATCTCATGTGACATCTGAAATCACTTTATTTTTTAATTAAAATAAAATTAAAATCAGATCTAAACAATTTAGAACCATGGCTCTGATACCAGTTGAAGGGAAATCCTGATTTCCCGGTCCAGGTTCGTCCAGATCTGATCAGATCAAGAGATATATTTCAAAAATTTTTTCTCTTGATCTCAAATCAGATCTTGAGATATTTTCAGATCTGATTCTTATTATTTTAATAAATAAAATAAAATAAGATAAATTAAATCAAATTTAATTTACCTGATTTGGGTAATCCTATTACCCTGTAGATGATCCTGATTGCAGCGGAAGGTTCTGGATCTAGCCACGCAAGCGCCTGGCCTCTACCGGTATCCACTCGGGTTGGATCTGGAGATCCTCTTCTTCTCTATCACACCTCCAAAAATCAGATCTGGATCTGATCTGGAGGATCTTCAAAACTCTCTTTTGAAGATCTGCAGTCGTCCTTTTGCAGCAGCGCAGCCTTCTTGCTTTTGATCGCCTTTCCTTGATCTGAATCGCACCAACCTAAGTCCAAAACTCTTTTGGACGTGGAGAGCAAGGGGAGAAGAGACTATGGCATGGAGAAGGAGGGGAGAGGCAGCCTTGGGGCGTGGGGTTTCTCAATTGAATTGCATTAGAATTAGGGTTGGGCGCAGGGTCTTATTTATAGACCTCTTGTGATCCAACTCCTCTTCCTCTCAACCAATCACAACCCTTTGTGAAATCAGATCTAAATCTGATTGGTTGGAATAGAGACCCCTGGATTCCTCCTTAGAGGGTGCCTAAGACCAGTCAAACTGGATTCTTAGTAGAACTCTGATTGGAATCCAAAAGGGAGGTGGAGTCCTTGTCCAACAAGGACTCCTAGGCGCCTCCTACTTGGGCTCACGCCACCCTTGGCGTGCGCCCTTCTCCTTGCCAGGTTCTGGCAGGGGGACAGGCCCCCACCAGCTCTCCAATAGGTGCATGACATGTGGTCAAAAGTCAAAGGGTCAATGGTCAACATGTTTGACCAGTCAAAGGTAGACTTTTGACCAAAGTCAAAGAACAAGAAATGGCAGGTGACCAAAAATGGCAGGTAATGTCTTACAAATAAGACAACCTATTTTGACTTGGACAACCTCCAGTCAGACCATATGAAGGCCTCTGATTGAGCACAAACTCCTTTGGCTCAGTCAGGACAACTTATTTGTGATAGTAAAAGAAGAACGTTAGGTTCAATCGAGTGCTAGCACGATTTCCTTGAACCTAATTGAATCTCATTCAGATCAATTGAACTAGATCAGTTCAATTGATGATCACCAGATTCAAACCCTTGTTTGTGTGACCCAGTTAGGTTCAGTTCTGTATGGTAATGGGATATGTCATGATCTCTATCATAGACATCATCGAAACTCCTTTCGATGGATCAGAACTCTTCTGATTCGAACAGCTAGAATGATCGATCATCTAAATCATTCTAATTGCTCCCAAAATCCACCAGTGACACCTAGCAGTATATGGTGGCAACCCATCAGAGCTGAATGCGAACCTCTTGGTGCAGCTACCTGTGTGATTAAGTTCTTCTATCTTGAGCCCCGATCAGATTAGGGTTAAGGTGAACTCGTCAAACCCTAGTCTCTGTCATATGATGTAATCATTCGATTCGAGTCCAATGTGAAAATCTAAATAGAAACTCTTTCTATTATTTCACTCTACCATGGCCATGGATTTCTGGACTTGATTCTCATGATCATCATAGGGCTGCTCCTCTACCACCGAGGTAGATAGATCCCATCTTGATGCAATCCAGTTCCTACAATGAACATGTCTATAGCCAACATACACCTCAGGGTTCCATATGGCTAGGAGACCGAGTAATGGTGTAGTCAAACTATAACACCCTCAAGGTGAACTGCCGATGCATCTCAGGTCAAAGAACCAGACACACTACTGCAGCATCGAGTCAGTCATTGACGAGAAGGTAGACTTCCTAATGACTACTCGAGGTGGTCACGCTCAGTGCCCTCATTCTCTAACGAGTACCTGTACTCTCGCTCCGGTGTCTCCACACCGTAGACTCAAGACTCATCTACTAAAGAGAAGCGATTGTACACCAACCTTCCGGATCAATCACCATCCTCATGATGATCCTATGGTCGGGAGCTGTTTATGAGTTAATAATGATTATTCATGTCTTAAATTTTCAACTCTTGAAAATATGAATTATCATTACCATTAACTCAAAGGATGTATCACAGACACTAAATACACATGTGTGATAGAAAATAACCCATTTCATTAATTATAGTTAAAATTACAATTTTGCCCCTAGAAGTGTATTACAAGTGTCAGCCAATTCTGGCTTCTAGGGCACATATATCTAACATAAGGTTTATCCCTTACAGTGAAAAGGTTATTCTAATTCATGCTAATCTAAAAGTTAATCATAAATATGTTAGATTTGATCTATGTTAATTTATGATTTAATAGATTTAAAATTATTTAAATCTAAAAATAAATTATTTAGATTGCATGGACTAATCTTATAAGATTATCCTGCTGTAAGGTGTAACCCTTATAGTATAAAGGTTATCCTAGTACATGCAAATCTAAAATTAATTATAAATTACTAGATTTGATCTAAGTAATTTATAATTTATTTGAATTAAAATTATTTTAATTATCATGAATGTATTTTGATTAGATCTAAAATAGATTCATGATTTTGTTTATGATATATGCATATTGATTATGAATCAAACATGCAATTGGTTGATAGAACTAGGTTGTAAAAATATTTTATAAATATAAAAATTATTTTTAAAATGCTGAACCTAACCTTCAGCCCAATACTTAATTAAGAATTAAGGGATTATTGTTTAGGATCTAGGATTATGAATTAAAGAACCTAAGACAAAAATCATAAAATATGGGTTAATGGATTAGAGTGAGTTGAGTCCAAAATTAGGTTAGACATAAGGTTAGATTAAAGAATAGACTTAATTAGAGTAATTGACTAAATCTAATTAAGTATTATCTTAGATTAGGTTAAGGACTCTGTAGATCAATTACAATAGTTGTACTTGATCAAGTCTATGTCTTTAGTGAGAACCAAATGGACTTGATTCTTAGCTAAGCGGTCTAGCATGAATTGTTAGATAGATCCAATTAAAACTAATTTACCAATTGGTGTCTAAGATAAGTTAGGTAGCTTATGATCGGTGGTCTTTAATTTTGAGCTATTCACACTGATTCAGTCTTTGACAAGTTAATGGCATATCTCTCCCATAGATCTTACTTGGCCTTCTTAGTGAAATTATATTTTGATTAGATCACTTGACAATTCAAGCTGACCCATGTCAGCTATGTTAATTAGTGTGACTGATTTATGTACCTCTAGACTGGCTTATCTATGGTCTCCATTAATCTAACTTGATGAAATCAGTGGGAGGATCATGATTAGCTAGTTGATCTTCTTTCTAGTTCTCTAAAATAAGTTAACCAAATCCTTTAAAATTATTAGGTCCTTAAAATGAAATAGTTATGATGATAACTAAATCATAGTCTCCCATTAAGTTGAGTGATAATTGGTCTATTAGCTGGGTAATCATTGGAGGCCCAAAGGCCTGGTGCTTATCGCCTATTGAAATTATCATTCATAATATGATAATTTAGCTGTGTCTCTTTAAACGATGGTTAGGTTGACTAACCAAAGTTGAATTTAATCATTCATTAGTTAGATACACCATGTGTAGTCATATTAATGGTTGGACCTAACCGGATCTTATCAGTAGAGGCTAAAAGCCTACTGATTAGGAATCTGCAAAAAAATTAAATTACTAGAAGTTGTTTAGAGAAATAATTGGTCATGAACCTACCCATTGATGTACATAGGTTGACCAGCCAAGGTCAGGCTTGTGTGCAATCTATGTGGATTCTAGTATCCACTAAAAAATTAGGATAATTCCTCGAATTGAAGGTAGATGATACTAATTTGAATAAAATAGTGAGAGAACCTTTTGATTAAAGTTCAAATCTTTATGTTTAATAAATCATTTACTAATTAGATTTTTAATTTTTTATTATATAGTTATGGCCACTACTCTATCATTCCGATCATTATTGGATAATGATAAGTTGGTGGGACCCAACTTCAATAGCTGATACCATAAGTTGAAGATTGTCCTAAAGCATGAATGGATCTTGTACATTCTGATAGGTCCGGCACCTGAGGAGCGAATCTCGAATGCATGTGGCACGATCAAAGACACTTATCAAAAGTGGATCAACGATCGAACCATGGTGTGTTGTATCATATTGGTAGCTATGAGCGATGAGTTTAGTCATAGGTTTGAGTTAGCTCAGCTAAAAGACATGCTTCAAGTGTTGAATGAGTCTTTTGGCACTCCTAATGATGTTGAGAGGCATAAGACTAGTTGTGATAGGATGAGGTATGGCGTATTAGTAATTGATCATGTACTGTACATGATTATGATGATTAAGCAGTTGAGCAAGCTCGAATTTTCCTTGCATGAGTAGCTTGGAAAATATTGGTGTAGAAAAATGATGTTGATGCATGATAAGTGTTATAAATTCATCAATAAAAATATTAATTTATTAATTAATTTATATTAATTTTTAAGAATTAATGATCAATTTATATATAATTTTTAATAAATTAATAATTTTATTAAATAAAAAATTAATTAAAAAATAATAAAAATTAAAAAATAAAATTTTATTATTAGTGGAAAGAGCTCATTTTTTTTGATCATAATGAAATAAGTTTCGCATAAAATGGAGAAGATATGAATTTCTAAAGAAATAAATAAATAAAAATTAAATAAAAAAAGAAAAATGGCTTAGCCGGCTCTGCAAACCAAACCACCAAGCCAAGCCAGCCACGTTAGCCAACTCAGCCATAGAAGCCGTCAGCCGGTCCACAATCCAGGCATGGACCATCAGCTCAGCAAAAATCAATGAATCATGGAGCAACACGTGGTAGACCTAGACCCTTAAAGGGTTCATAGAAAATCTATCATGGGTCATAGGATATTTTGGACTTTTCACTCGACGATAGGAGGTGCTGATTGATTGCAATGTATGGTGCAGCAAGTCCATGCAGTCCATGGCAATAGTAAAGGCGCGATTGGATGGATTCGATTGATTGCGGTCAAGATCAGCCGGCGGTGGTTATTTTCAGGTTTGGTTCAAATTCCATCAGTGATCAGGCACGATCCGATGGCTAGAAAACCAGTTGGTAAAGATCCAATGGTCCAGGAAGCTCCCGAGTTGATTAAAACATCCAGACTTGATCCGACGGCCAAATTTTTTCTTGATTAACGTGATCAATGGGCAGAATTTAATCCGACCTGATCTGGGCCCATCTGCATCCAATTTTGATGATTTTTGATCCGTTGGATATCTATTGAATGGTCAGATTTCATTCAGAATAGTTGGATTCAATCAAGACTCCTTTTAATTTGATTTTCACTCAAATTTTTTCATATTTTGATGATCAAAGAGCTCCTTAGTCCCACATCGCCTAGAAGAAAACTCTCCAGCCTTCCTAGCTCTATAAATAAGACCCCAGGCCTTCAGAGTTTATTGTCTTCGATTAAGATTAAGCTTTGGATATAGGGTGAAGCCAAGCTTTGAATTAGAGGCTGCTTCAAAGCAATGAATGCCGAGAGGAAGGGCTGGGCTTCTACACCAGCCAATGCCGATCTAAGATCAGAGATCAGGCTATTTTATTTTATTTTTTTTTTCTTTTTAAATTTTATGTATTTGAATTCTAAAATTTTAATTAATATAATTTTTTTTTTGCACTTTGATTTTAGCTCTTTATTTTTATTATAATTTAATTTCTGTACTTTAATTATTGCTCTTTATTTTATATAAGTAGATGCTAAGATCTAACTAGTAGATCTTAGTACCAAGTTTAAATTTCTACATCTTTTAATTTTTGCTTTTTTTTTACTTCACTTTTAATTTCAAAACTTTTTTCTTTTCTTTTTTTTTTTAAAATTAGAGATTTCAAATCTAAAAATACTACCTTCCCTATGGATTCGATCCGACTCACTGCTATCTACGTATTTTTTAATTATTTTAAAAAGTTGAATTAAACTAATAAACACGGTATCTTAATGATAACATCGCGATCTTATCAACATCAGAGTTTGCTGGAGCTGAAGAAGATGAGGCCACCGACGAGACTTGCAAAGTAAAGTCTAGATCGGAGGTGGGTGGCTCCAACAGGACCCTCCAACGATCAAGTTAGTTCTCCAGCCAATAAGAATAAAGTACTCAGAAGAATTTAGAGTAGAGAGGAGACCTTAGTGTTTAGAGAAGAAAATGTATCTGGGGGTTCCTTTATATAAATGGGGTGCATAACAAACTGATGGTGACAGCCACAACCATCTACTAGTAGGCCATTTGGGCCACGTGAAGTTTATTATGAAGAGCGAGCTATCATTTATAATGACTTATGGATGGTTGGAATTGATTTACTAGAGTTTGAATGAAAGGTTGGAGACTTTGTGCCGAAGGACTGATTGCTCATACAAAACTTAGGATCGGATTGGTCGAACTTGGAAGTGTAGGTGGTGTGGTTCTCCCAAACCTTGGGAGGCCACGAACGGAGCTAGGGTGAGGGCTCCGATGATCTTTGGGCTAGGATAGGAGTTGTCCTAGGATGGAGGCAGCTTGTAACTCTCCACCGACTTGAGGTTCGGATATTGAGGGCCTCAAGGGACTTGGTTGGTGCTTCGATGACCTAGGATTCAAGGTGGACCAAGAAACCAAAGCCAGAGAATCAAGACTATAGAAAAAAATTTTCTGTAGGTTACTCAGCTCAGTTCAAAATTGGGTCGGCTAAGTCTCAGAGAATAGGCAAAATAGAAAGATCGAGTTTCGAAACTACATGTACGACATAGAACTGGACCGGCTCAATTTTGGATTGAAAAGATCCAGTGAAACTTAGCCAGCTCAGTGCTGAGATCGAGCTGGCTTAGTGCACAGGCAGAGTTACTCGAGGATCTATTTTGGGCTAGGATCTGGGTTGATCCTAGGGATCTTAAGGGCTGATTTTAGAGATCTTAAGGGGGCTAATTCATGTATGGATTGAGATTAGATCCAGAGGATGAGAGCATGTGAGACTTGGGCTCGATGAGTGCTTTCATGTATTGGGTTAGCCTAAGGGAGTTTTTAAGCTAGAGTTTATTAGGGTTCATGTGGAAAGTCTATGGTATATAAATCAGGACATTATAACTTTTATAAAAAGAAAAAAAATACAATTGAGCTTTTCTCCCTAACTCTCTTCTCTCTTCTCTCTGGTTTCAACACCAAAATCCTAGCTTCTTTAATCTTTCTTAGATCTTCTTCAGTTTGCTGGATTAATACCAAGACAATAATTAATATCAGAGCCAGGTTGAGCATGAAGGAGGAAGAAGATCAATTTCAGTAGAGATCAGCAACGAGATTCAGATCTAAAGGCTTTCTCTAGGCTTCGTGAGGAAGGAAGAGATCATACGGCTATTGTCCACCATCCCTAGTTAAGGTATTTCTTAGATCTATCTATTTGCTGTTATTTGATTCGGATTGATAATGGAGAATAACGGGTTGAAGGTAGGATTAGAGAAGTTTGATAGGAAGAAAAATTTCACAATATGAATGGTAAGGGTGGAGGATCTACTGGTTCAGATGATATTGGATTCAACCTTGGAAGATAGCAAGAGGAGATTATAGATAAGGAGTCGGTGTCCTTAGAGAAAAGGGCATGTGCCATAATTAGGACTTATTTGGTGAATGAGATTTTATATGACGTGTTGGAGGAGAGAACACCCAAGGGATTATGATCAAGATTGCAACAGTTTTACATAGGGAAGAACATGTGCAATTAGTTGATGCTAAAGAAGCAACTGTATAGCTTTCTGATGCTGGAGGAAGAGGATGTTGCGGGGCATGTTCAGCGGTTTCACCGGATGAGCATGGACTTGCTCAATTTAGGGATAGATTTAGAAGTGAAAGACAAGAGTCTATTATTGCTGTGTTCGCTACCCAGGAGCTTCAATCCATTGGTGACAACCTTGTTGTATGGTAAAGAGACACTAGTGTACGAAGAAGATCTTATCAGTGCTCAGATCCAACGAGTAGTGGAAAAGGATGACGAAGAGGGAGGTCTTCCAAGAGAGTCTTTTGGTTTTAGAGAAGCACAGGAAAGGAAAGAAGAAGGGCGAACAGAGGAGCAGCAAGGGATCCAAGAGATGCTTCAAGTGTAGAGAAGTAGGGCACTTTAAGTGGGAGTATCCACTTTGGAAGAAGTGCAAGAGAGGAGAAAGCTAGGATTCCATCAGTATAATCACTGAAAGTGGAGATTCGGATAAGCTCTTGGTGGTCTCGAAGGAGCCCACAAGGTGCGGTGTATCTAAGATAGTTTCGAAATGTAAGGATTTGTGGTGCTCCCAAGCCTTGGGAGGCCAAGGGAGGAGTCAAGGTCTTGGCTTTGGGAATTCTAGGGGCTTGGTTGGTGCTTCGAAGATCTGAGATTCAAGGTGAAGCAAGAAACCATAGTCGGAGACTCAAGACTATAGAAAGAAGATTTTCTGCAGGTTAGCTGGCTCAATGCAAAACTGGGTTGGCTAAGCCTCAAAGCACAGGCAAAATAGAGAGCTGCACATTTGGAATTGCTGGCAAGGCATAGAACTAGGATGGCTCAGTTTCAGACTGAGCCGACCTAATGAAACTTATCGGCTCAGTGCTAAGACTGAACCGGCTCAGTGTGCGAGCAGAGTTACGCGAGGATCTATTTTGGTCTAGGGTCTGGGTTGATCCTAGGGGTCTTAAGGCTTGATTTGAGAGGTCTTAAGGAGGCTAACTCATGTATGGATCGGATTTAGATCCAGAGGATGAGAGCATGGGAGACATGGGTGTACATGGGCTCAGTGAGTGCTTTCATGTATTGGGTTAGCTAGAGAGTTTTTGGGTCAGGTCTAATGGCTATGTATAAATACATAGGTTGTATTAGGGTTTCATAATGCTGTGGAATATAGACCTTTTCTCCCTTAATTCTCTCTTCTTCTCTTCTCTCTAGTGTAGTTGCCCTAGGGTTCTTGAAGAAGCCCTGGAGAGGGGAGGCATCTCCCTTAAGCCCAAGGAGGCCACCCCATCACAAATTCAGATGGAGGATCAGTAGTTTGCTGCCCATAGAGAACATCATAGGTTTCTTCAGGTCCATGCTAAAGATCAGGAGCTTCCATAATATGGTATTGGTGCTTGTGATGTCAAGGATGATTGGTGTTCGAGTGATATCATGGGTCTATAATTTGGTATCAGAGCTAGGTGATGCTCAGGATGTTGTGGACAACATTTGGTATCAGAGCCAGATTTCAGAGCCTGATGGTGCATGGAATGGAAGGAGAAGTCGTACAAGATAATATCAAAAATCTGCACAAGGATTCCATGGTATGTCTCAAATCTACCTTGTTGTTGCTGTAGTTTGGCCAACTAGAAGCAGCGGGTGGAAGGTGGAGGTTGAGAGGATTAACGGGAAGGGATTTTCTCAGGGTGGAAAGATTTGGTGCATGATTTGCTGATCGGTCTTGGTAAAAAGATCGGGATATATGATGGTTATGTAACAAGCAGGGAGCGCTGGAATGCTGTAGTAGCATTTTTCTGAAGATGCAGGGCTGAGAGAGGCTCAACGATGCAGCAGCCAAGGAAGGTATCTCAGCAGAGAGTATTAGGGTTCTCTAGAAGGATGGGTAGTATAGGGCTATTGTAGAGAGGTTTTTCAAGGGGTAATGGTCGAAGGAAGGCTGAAGAAGTGACGATACATCCTTCGATGTCAGGAAGGTGGGAAAGTAGTCGGAGATGTATTTAGCGGTTTGACCAGAGCATGGATTTGCGAAGCCTTGGAAGTGATGGGAGATGGATGATCCTTAGAGGTCTAGTAGAGCGGCGTAGAGATGAGTCAGGAAGCGCTGAAGTGCTGTAGGAGCGCTACCCTAGAGGCACGAGGCTAAGAGAGGCTCAGTGGTGCAGCAATCGAGGAGTGTATCTTAGTAAAGAGTGTCAGTGGTATCTCAGGAAGATCGGGTGTAGCTCTCAAGGAGAGCCAGGGGGTCTTAGGAAATGTCAAGAGGTCTCAGGCAATTGGGAGTATCATAGATCAAATTTCTTCTATAGGAGCACTAGGGAGAGTCATGGTTCAGGTGGAGGATGGTTCTTCAAGCATAACTGAAGCGATGGCTGGTGTGGGGGCAGAAGAGAAGGACTAAGGTAGAATTTCCTAGGGTTCAATCGCTGGATTCAGAAGAGTTGGATGAGCTCTTAGGTTTCGAAGGTGCTCGTGGGTTGCGAAGGTATTCGAGATGACTTCGAAGAGGACCGTAGAGTCTGGAGGGTTCGAAGGGGCAGAGATGGTGTTCGAGGTACAGCAGCAGGCCTAGTAATGCAGCATTAGGTGGTTGGCCTTAAGAGACTTGATGATAGAGTCAGCTTCTGCAGCATTAGATGGACTTTGAATATAGGTGGAGCTCCATAGTGGTTGCTTCATAATTGGAGAAAAATTTGACATGAATTCAGAGCAGAGGGGTGCGGGAGAATCGATATCCTAGCACCAACGCCTGTGATGCATAGTTCCAGCTGGAGTGGCATGTGCAGGAGGACTGGCATAGTTCTGAAGAGACCATGTTAGTGTTTGAAATGAGTGCTGGTATAGGAACATTGTTGGTTCTCTAGAAAAGTCCAAAAAAAGTGATGCAGCTGTTAAGTAGAAGGGATCCTACAATTTTAGAATGGTGTAGAGGTGCAAGCCAAGATCTTTAGTGGTGGAGGCGGTCATCCCAAAGGCCTCAAGGATGCACAACAGTAGAAGAGGATTGATGGAGGCGATGTTTGCGCAGGTGCTATCGAGTGAGCAGGGATAGTGTGATCGTGTAGGAGGGCATTCCCGAGGGGTTTGCCTAGGCTTGGGAGCACCAAGATGGAGATTGTGAGGATTTATGGTGCTCCCAAGCCTTGGGAGGCTATGGGAGTAGTTAGGGTGTTGGCTCTAGGGATTCTAGGGGCTTGGTTGGTGCTTCGAAGATCTGAAATTCAAGATGAAGCAAGGATCCAAAGCCGAAGATCAAAACTACAAAAAAGGAGATTTTCTATAGGTTAGCTGGCTCAGTCCAAAACTGGATTGGCTAAGTCTCAGAGCACAGGCAAAATAGAGAGCTGCATATTCGAAACTACTGGCATGGCATAGAACTAGGCCGGCTTAGTTTTAGATTGAGCCAACCTAGTGGAACTTAGCCGACTCATTGCTGAGATTGAGCCAGCTCAATGTGCGGGCAGAGTTATGAGAGGGTCTATTTTGGGCTAGGGTCTGAATTGATCCTAAGGGTCTTAAGGCCTGGTTTGAGAGGTCTTAAAGGAGCTAACTCATGTATGGGTTTGATCAAGATCCAGAGGATGAGAGCATGGGAGACATGGGTGTACATGGGCTCGGTGAGTGCTTTCATGCATTGGGTTCGCTGGGGAGTTTTTTGGTCGGGCCTAATGGCTACGTATAAATACATAGATTGTATTAGGATTTCATAATATTATGGAATACAGACCTTTTCTCCCTCAATTCTCTCTTCTTCTCTTCTCTCTAATGTAGTTTCCTTAGGGTTCTTGAAGAAGCCCTAGAGAGGTGGGGCATCTCTCTCAAGCCTAAGGAGGGAGGCACCCCATCACAGATCCAGGTGGAGGATCAATGGTTTGCTACCCATAGAGAACGTCACAAGTTTCTTCAAGTCTGTGCTAAAGATCAGGGGCTTCTGCAACATGGTATCGGTGCTTGTGATGTCAAGGATGATTGGCGTTCAAGCGATATCATAGGTCTGCAGTTTGGTATCAGAGCTAGGTGATGCTTGGGACGTTGTGGACAACACGAGCAGGTCTGCAGAGTGCAGAGGGTCTGAAGGGTCAGCGACGGTGTTCGAGGTAAAGTGGTAGGCTCAGCAGTGCAGTATTGGGTGGTTGTCCTTGAGGGACTTAGAGATAGAGTTGGCTTCTACGGCATCAAGGGGACTTCAGTTCCAGATGGAGCACCGGGTAGAGGTGGCTTCATGGGTGGTGAAAGTTGTGATATGGATTCAAAGCAGAGGAGTGTAGAGGGAGGACCTATATCCTAGCACCAGTGCCGGGGCTGTACAAATCCAAGTGGAGAGGATTATGCAGGGAGATAGCCGTGGCTCTAAGGGGACAATGTCAGGTGGAGCATCAGGATATGCGGCAAGTGCCGGTAAAGGAATATTGCATGATCTCTAGAGAAATCCAGGACAAGTGATGCAGCTATCAAGTAGAAGGATACCTACAACTCTAAAGGTAGTACAGAGAAACAAGCCACGGACTTCAACGGTAGAGGCGGTCATCCCAAAGGCCTCAAAGGGAGATTAGCAGTTGAAGAGGAATGGCAGTGGCAAGATGAGTACGAAAGGCTATTAGGACATGCAGGGATAGCAGGATCGTGTAGGAGGATGTTTCTAGGTGTGCTATGGCTTGGGCACACCAAGGTGGAGATTGTAGGTGGTGTGGTGCTCCCAATCCTTGGGAGGCCATGGGTGGAGCCAAGGTGAGAGCTCCGGAGAGGCTAGGATAGGTGTGGTCCTCGGGCTAGGACAGGAGTTGTCCTACGATGGAGACGGCATGTAACTCTCCACTGGCTTGAGGTTCAGGTATTAAGAGCCTTAAGGGGCTTGGTTGGTGCTTCAGAGACTTGGGATTCAAGGTGGAGCAAGGAACCAAAGTCGGAAAATCAAGACTATAGAAAGAAAATTTTCTGCAAGTAAGCTGGCTCAGTCCAAAACTGGATCAGCTAAGTCTTAGAGCACAAGCAAATTAGAAAGATCGAGTTTTGGGACTGCAGGCATGGCACATAATTGTGCCGGCTCAGTTTCAGACTGAGCCGACCCAGTGGAACATAGGCGGCTTAGTGTAACTAAGCCGGCCCAGTGGAATTAGTCGGCTCAGTGCTGAGACTAAGCCAGCTCAGTGCGAAGAGTTACTTGAGGGTCTATTTTGGGCTAGGGTCTGGGTTGATCCTAGGGGTCTTATGGCTTGATTTGAGAGGTCTTAAGGAGGCTATTTCATGTATAGATTTGGATTAGATCCAGGAGATGAGAGCATGTAAGACTTGGGCTCGATGAGTGCTTTCATGTATTGGGTTAGCCTAATGGTGTTTTTAAGCTGGGATTTATTAGGATTCATGTAGGAACTCTAGGGTATATAAACCAGGACATTATAACTTTTACAAAAAGAAAGGAAGTACAATTGAGCTTTTCTCTCTAACTCTCTTCTCTCTGGTTCCAACACCAAAATTCTAGCTTCTAACATCTTTTTTAGATCTTTTTTAGTTTGCTAGATTAACACCCAGATTCATGCAAGAGATCGGATCTATGGCTATAGCTCCGAGCAGCCAAAGGAATAATAATTGGTATCAGAGCTAGGTGATGCCTGGGATGTTGTGGACAATAGAAAGTTGGCTCATAAGTTGTGGAGGGTGGATCTGTAGTTAGTTAGAATCTACCATTATCTCCCTTGACAATTTTGAGGAGCTTAGTCGATAGGTAGAAATTCAAGATTCACTAGTAGCTAGAATGGATGAATGTTGAGACTCCTACTGCTATTGCCCTTACTACTTCCTGAAGTTCGGCCGATACCCAAGATTAGTTCAAAAGAGCACTAGTTCATTGTCAGTAAGGTAGCTATTGCCTAATCCAGATTTTAGAGATCAAACTAGCATTGATGATGGGGTTCTTTTACTATTCAAATACACCCGATTGACGTGCATGATGTATGCTGGCTGGGTCTATAATCATCAGGAGGGAATAAAGAAATTCGGCCGCTCTCAAAGTCGGCCGCTATTCATAGACCAAAGCAGAAGAATTTGGCTGGAAAAGAATTCATTTGAATGAAGCTTGGCTAGAGAGGTGTTCGATCAGAAAGGAATTTGGCTGGCTGGAGTCCTCAATATGCAGTTGGTGAGATACATAGCCTATAATGAAGGAATTCAGGTGCCTTCAAGGTCTATCATAGGCAAGGTTGATGGTGCTCGGATTTAATCCTTAGAACCTAGCTGTCTGTCTTGAGCCTAAGGGCAGAATCAGTCGAATGGCAATTCTTCTCATTGTTCAAGTTCATTAGGCCAAAGTCCTATCCTGCAATCATTCATAAAGTGTTGGTGATCGCTATTGAGAAGGTCGTCTGGTATACATGGATTGGAGGTCATTCTTCCCAAAGTAGGGTGGAGTAGGAGAGTTGCTTGGATGAAGTTTGGTCAGATTTACCATGGGGAATCATGCTGAAACTAGACTTCGACGAGAGCTATTTTATGCTTAACATTTGTCCCCCAATTTCTAAGTTTGAAGTTTGAATGAAGGGAATACAAGACTGTGACTGACGAAGTCCTTTTTTGATTTTCTACTTTTAGGAGATGAAAAGTTATAGCTTTTTTTGACTGGCACTGAAGTATCTTAATAAGTGAATGACCTGAAATGACCCTGATACTCAAAATTCTCCCTAGCATGGTGCTCCAAGCATGGTGCCATAAATGTTCTACCGGATGCAGATGGTAAGTGGAACACATGGTGGGTAGGCGATGGGTGGAGAGGATCTGCAATCATAACCTTGCCTGATCTTTTTTGGCTATTTAAACCCTTTTCTCATCCCCGATTTTCTATTCTTACCTAAGCTATTCTCTTTCTTCTTCTATCCTTCGTCTTCCTAGGTGTTATGTTCTTCTTTTGTCACAACTTCTTCGGCCATCGGCATCTTTCTCATCCGCCTTCCATTTTTCTCGACTATCTCCTTGAGTCCTCCAACCAACTTGGGTTGGTTTTCCAACCTTTCTTTTATATTTCTTTGCATTTTCCTTAATTTCGTTCTTTTGGTTTCCTCATAGGAGTTTACTGTTCTTCCTTGTTTCTTTCAAAAACTTTGTAGCCCTTTTCTTCTAATTTTTTAGGAATTTTTATGTTTGGTTTGATCCAACATGTCTTCTAAAGCATCATGATGGTCCACTGATTCTAGGAGTTCGGCCTATCCAAACTTGCCAAATTCAAGCTATAGGGATACCACCAAACTCATAGGAGCACCTCATCCTGTATTTATTCTTGAGTCCATTCCTTGCTCCTTATACCCTAAGGACCTTTCCTTGATAAACATTTAGTATGAGGTACCTCCAGAGTATGAACTAGAACTTTCCGAACCGAGTCGAGCTTATGCTCCTCTCCTGGTGGATTTTGGAAGCAATTAGAATGATTTAGATGATCGATCATTCTAGCTGTTCAAATTAGAAGAGTTCAGATCCATCGAAAGGAGTTTCGATGATGTCGATGATAGAGATCACGACATATCCCATTACTATACAGAATTAAATCTAACTGGGTCACACAAATAAGGGTTTGAATATGGTGATCATCAATTGAACTGATCCAGTTCAATTGATCTGAATGAGAATCAATTAGGTTCAAGAAAATCGTGCTAGCACTCGATTGAACCTAACGTTCTTCTTTTACTATCATAAATAGTTGTCCTGACTGAGCCAAAGAAGTTTGTTCTCGATCAGAGGCCTTCACTTGGTCTGACTGGAGCCTATCCAGATTAGAAAAGGGTTGTCTTATTTTGTTAGACAATACCTGCCATTTTTGGTCATCTACCATTTCTCATCGTTTGACTTTGGTCAAAAGTTGACCTTTGACTGGTCAAATGTTGACCATTGACACTTAGACTTCTGTCCATGTGTCACGCACCTATTGGAGAGCTGGTTGGAGCTTGTCCCCCTACCAGAAGCTAGCAAGGAGGAGGGCGCACGCCAAGGGTGGCGTACGCCCAAGTTTGAGGCACCCAAGAGTTCCTGTTGGACAGGGACTCCATCTCCTTTTTGGATTCCGAATAGACTCCTCCTAAGAAATAACTTTGACTAGTCTTAGGCGCCATCTAAGGATGAATCCAAGGGACTCTATTTCCAGCAATCAACTTTAGATCTGATTTCATAAAGGGTTGTGATTGGTTGGGAAGAAAAGGAGTTAGATCATGCATAGTCTATAAATAAGACCCTGCGCCCAACTCAAAACACATGTAAAAATTCCCCATGCCCCAAGGCTACCTCTCTCTTCCTCCTCCATGCCAAGTCCATCATCTCCCTCTCCTCTCCATGCCCAAAGTAGTTTGGGATCTCAGTTGGTGCAATCTAGGTGAGAAAAAGATGACAGAAAGCTAGAAGGCTGCACTGCTGCAAAGGATAACTATTGATTTTTGAAAACCATCCAAATCAGATTCAGATCTAATTTTTGGAGATGTGATAGAGAAGAAGAGGATCTCTAGATCCAGCCCGAGTGGATATCGGTAGAGGCCAGGCACTTGCATAGCTAGATCTAGAACCTTCCACTGCTTATAGGATCATCAACAAGTAATAGGATTATCCTACATCAAGGTAAATTAAATATGATTTAAATTTTCTATATTTTATTTTAATTATTAAAATAATAAAAATTAGATTTTAAACATTCCAGATCTAATTCGGATCAAAGAAAAAAATTTTTGAAATATATCTCTCGATCCGATTATATCTGAATGAACCTGGTCCGAGAAATTAGGATTTTCCTTCAGAAGCTGTCATTGAAATTAACCACCTTCGCTAAGCATGCAAGAATGATTTTAAGAAATATACTGAGAAGAAGAATCATTTAAAGAAAGAGCTCGAGGAGATAAAAAAGCATGCTAGTAAAAAATCCTGGGCATTAAAGATCAGCTCCCTCGAAGTTGAGCTCAATGCGACCAAGCAGAAGATCCAACTGCTGAAGGGGAGCTTGGCATGGTCCACCAGCCGAGATGAGTAGGATTGGGATTGATCCAAAAGATTTTCAGAGCTCCAAAATTAACTGCGTGTTGCCAAATATTCATATAAGAGTTATGAGCTCAGCTAGAGTGATCAGATTGCTGAGCTTCAATGGACTATCCAAAGGGCTAATGAGGAGATCATCCGACTTCAGAAGTGGTTGGCTAATAGTACTCAAACTAGTTCAAGTAGTGATTTACAACAGCTTTTTTTCTTGGGGTGCACCTTAGAGGATTTGTCCGTTGTGCATAATAAAGACAAGATCGAGCTACAAGAACTGAAGATTCAAATAGTTTATCAAAAGGATGCTGTGAAAGATGCTAAAGCTAAATCGACTATTCTAAGAAAGAGGCTAAGAGAAATAGAAGAAGATGCTAGAAGAGCTTGGAAGCTGTTTGGTGAAAGCTTGGAAGCGAGGAGAGAGCATGAAGAAAAAATAAAGGATTTGAAGCATTCTATCATATTAGTTGGAGCTGGCAGCCCAAAGTCTGACTCTAAATAGGACTTCATCTCTTTCTTTTATTTTTAATTAATCTTGAAAATCTATGTAAGAAATCTTTAATTTTAGTGGAACAATGTTTCTTTAAGTTGCCCCCTTGTGCTATTTCTTAGTTTGATGCTTGTCGCTTTCTTTATTTTCTTGTTATGCTTGATATTAATGTCATCCTGGAATAATAGCCTCCATCCCATGCCTTGTACATCTGTCCTCCTTGTTTACAAACAAGGATGGTTAGGAGCAAATTTATCTCTGAAAACTTTTAGACTTGCGAGTAACCTCCTATTTAAGAATCATAGGCCTTCAATCCCCTTTGAGGATCACATCTGCGTCAGGATGAGGTTCATCTCCTATTCTTGAAGTGGTTAGCTATTATCCTTATGAGGACTAGGTCCACCTCCTGTTCTTAACAAGGTTGCCAAGGTGCAAAGGGATCATTGAGAGGGCCTCTTCCCATTACCTCTTATTTAAGAATCGGAGGCTTTCAATCCTCCATAAGGGTCTTCATCTATATCAAGATGAGGTTTACCTCCTGTTCCTAACATGGTTGGCTATTATCTATATTAGGACGAGGTCCACCTTCTATTCATAACAAGATTGTCGGAGCACAAAAGAGCTGTTGAGAGGGCCTCTCCCCATTACCTTCAGTTTATGAACTGGAGGCCTTCAATCCCCTGTAAGGATCTTCATCTATGTTAGGATGAGGTTCACCTCCTATTTTTGATATGGTTGGCTATTATTCTTGTTAGGATGAGGTTCACATCCTATTCCTAACAAGGTTACCATGGCGTAAAAGAGCCATTGAGAGTGCCTCTCCTCCTTACCTCCTATTTAAGAACCGAAGGCCTTCACTCTTGTTAAGACGAGGTTAACCTCCTGTATAAAAATCGAAGGCGTTCTACATTATTTAAGAATGAAGTTCGATTGGATAATTTTCTGCTATTACACAATTTTGCACCAAAAACAAGAATGTTAAAACAAGAAAATTTTATTGAAAATGGGTTCATCGATAATACATTCATAAGTTTTCTGAGTTTCAAGGCCATAGGAGTATAACTCCTCCGAGCTTCTTCAGATAATAAGATCCTGGTCGGACGGTTTCCATGACCTCATAAGGGCCTTCCCAATTTGGTGTGAGCTTTTCTTGATTTTGCAACTGTGAGATATTTGCCCGTCATAGTATCAGATCTCCTACTTTAAAAATCTTTTAGCTCTGGAATTGTAGTAGTAAGCCACTTTCTATTTATAAGCTGCCATCTGAATTTGGGCATTTTCTTGCTTTTCTTTCAATAGATCAAGATTTATTTTGAGATCTTGTGAATTGTTCTACTCATTAAAGGCTTCAACTTATGCTGAAGGAAGTCTAAGTTCAATTGGAATGACTGCCTTTATTCCAAAAGCTAAGCAAATGGTGTTTCCCTAATTAACAACCTTTGGATGATTTTGTAGGCCTAGAGAATATGATAAAGTTTGTCCACCCATGTTTCTTTGGTCCTTTCAAGCCTTGCTTTAATTCCTTGCAACAAATTCCTATTGGTTACCTCAGCTTTGTCATTTGCTTGTAGGTGAGCCACTGATGTAAAATGATGGAAGACGTTCAGCTCTTCACAGAACTCAGTAAATCTTGCTCCGATAAATTAGCATCTATTGTCAATAATGAGAGTTTGAGGTAGGCTGAATCTATAGACTGTTGACTTCTAGATGAAGTCTTACACTTTAACTTTAGTAATCTTTGCCAGAGGTTTGGCCTCGACCTAGTTAGTAAAATAGTCTACTGCTACTAGAAGAAATTTTTGTTGTCCAAATGCCATGGGAAAGGTTTCGAGTATGTTCATCTTTTATTGTGCAAATGGCCAAGGAGCACTCAGGGGTGTTAGTTGTAAGCTAGCTATCTTTGAATGTTAGCATTTCTCTGACATCGATCACATCTTTTCATAAAATCAGTGGCATCTTGTTGCATAGTTGGCCAGTAGTATCCTTGACGGAGTAGTTTGTAAGATAATGACTTGGCCCTAAGGTAATTTCCACATATACCTTCATAAACTTTTTTTAATGCATAATCAGCTTTAGAAGGTCAGAGGTATTTGAGAAATGGTAAGGAATATGACCTCTTATATAACTTATTCTCATATAAAATATAGTGGGTGGCTTGGTTTCTCAATTTTTGAGTTTTTTAGGATCTTTAGGGAGAGTTTCATCTTTGAGATATAGAATTAGAGGATCAACCTAGCCAGGCTCATGGTCAACTTGCATTACTATTTGGAATTCCTTCGAACTTGGATACTATAGAACCTCAAAGAAGACTACTTTCGATAATTCACTTGGAGCCAAGGTAGCTAATTTCGAGAGAAGATCAGTCCTAATGTTTTTTGCTTTAGGAATTTGCTGAATGTTGAAGCTACTAAAGGCCGAGGCCAAACTCTTTATCTTTTTCAAGTACTTTATCATACTTTCCTCCCAAGCTTCATAAGTATCATTGACTTGCCCCACCATCAATTGAGATTCGCTATAGACTTTCACATGATCTACTTTCAATTCTTTAGCTATTCTCAATCTCATGATTAGAGTTTCGTATTTTGCTCCATTATTTATTACAGAAAATTCAAAGCATAGTGCATATTCAGCAATAGTTTCTTCTAGATTGATTAGAATCAAGTCCGTGCCTGCTCTAGAGGCATTGGATGAACCATCAATATATAGAGCCCAAAAGTCTTTAGAGAGATATTTTTCTTCTTCAATGGACTTCGGCTGCAAACTAGGAGTATAGACTTCTTGCTGTTCAGGTTTAGTGGGGTCTGGAATAGTACATTTTACTTTGAAGTTGGCTAATAATTGAGCTTTAATGAATGACCAAGGTTGAAAATTGATGTCGAACTTGGTGAGCTCAATTACCCATTTTACTATTCTTCTAGAGGTATCAAGCTGGTATCAATGAGAAGTGTATCCATATGCCCCTAGAAATAAGATCGGAGCTTCCTGGCTATAATCAACAAGGCATAAGTTGGTTTTTCTAATTTTGTATACCTTATTTTTGCATCCCTCAAAACTTGGATTGTATAATAGATTGGCATATGAATTTTCTCCTCTTCCTTGATCAGGATAGCTCCAATGGCAACAGGAGACACAGCTAGGTACAAGAACAATTCTTCACTAGATTTGGGCTAGGCAAGGAGAGGAGGTGAGTTCAGATAGTTCTTCAATTCTTCAAAGACTTGTTGATATTTAGGAGTCCAGTAGAAGTTCTCTAGCTGCTTGAGTGCTTGAAAGAAGGGCTTGCAATATTTAGCCAACCTTGAGATGAACCGATTCAGAGCTGCAACTTTTTCTATCAAGCATTGAACCTCTTTTACTATTTTTGGTGCCATCATTTCTTGGATGCCTCTAATCTTTTTAAAATTTGCTTTGATGCCACATCTTGACACCATGAACCCTAGAAACTTTTTTGAAGTAATGCTGAAAGCACATTTGATTGGATTTAGCTTTATCTTGTACTTCTGAAGGATGCTGAAGGTCTCTTCTAGGTCAACAATATGATTTAATGAAGATCGGCTCTTGACAAGCATGTCATCCATGAAGACTTCTATATTGCGATCCATATGCTTCTTGAAGATCTTATTCATCGGGAGTTGGTACATCGCACCTACATTTTTAAGCCCGAAGGATATAACCCTATAATAATAAAGACCACGATTGATAATAAAAGCAGTTTTCTCCTCATCTTTTGATGCCATCTGGATTTGACTGTAGCCAGAGAAGGCATCCGTGAAAGTGAAAAGTTCATGGCCCAAAGTAGCATCCATCAGTTGATCAATTCTGGGCAGGAGGTAGCTATTCTTTGGGAAGACCTTATTTAGATCTGTGAAGTCTATACACATCCTTCACTTACTGCTCGCCTTCTTGACAAGGACCATGTTCACAATCCATGTTTGGGTAGGATACCTCCCGGATGAACTAGGCTTTGAGGACCTTGTGTACCTCGTTTGCGACGGCCTTCTGCCACTCTGGTGTAAAGCTATGCTTCTTTTATTTTACTGGTCAATATTTGATATCCATGCCTTGGTGATATTCCATCACTTTAGCATCGATTCCGAGCATATCTGTAGGTACCTTGGCAAAAATGTTAGCATTCCTCTGTAAGAAGGAGACAAGCTACTTTTTGACTTCTCCTCTCAAGTTGGAGCCAATTTAAATAGTGTGATCTTCATTCCCATCATTTAGTGAAACCACGACAAGGTCGTTAATAGGTTTTCCTTCCTCTTCAATTAAGTCATCACGGGCATCGAGCCCATCTACTGGACAAGACTCTATCTACTTCCTCCTTATAAAGCAATGGTATAGCAGTGCCATGCTAGAGTTTGATCTCCATTGACTTCTCCATCCTCATGACTTGTTCAAAATTTTATCTTCAAATAATAAGTTGAGACCACGGCTTGAAGTGCATTCAAACTAGGTCGATCGAGAATTGCATTATAGGCAGAGGGTATCTTTACTACTAAGAAATCAACTTAAGCCTTGGACTGTTTTGGGTACCGACCTACCACAACAGTCAAGATAATTATTTCCTCCACCAGAACAGCATCGTTGCTGAACCCCACTAGCTGAGAGTTCATTGGTTCGATTCGACTGTCAGGTAAAGACATTTTAGTAAATAATCATAAAATAAAACATCAGCAGAGCTATAATTATCAATCAAAATATGGCATACATCATAATCAGCTATATGTAAAGTTATTAAAACCATATCATTATGTAGAAATTGAACTTCTTGTGCATCTTCTTCAGTGAAAGTGATGGGCTCCTTAGTCTTCTATCTCTTTGCCAGCTCTGCAAACCTGCTGGCTTCTCCCTATTGATGTCCCCTAGCAGTGGTGTTGATAATTCTAGATGGGGGCTGATCTTCTTGCGGCTCATCCCTCCATGGTGGTTCTAGCTGCGGTAGAGCTCTTGGTCGATCCTCCCTTCTTTTTGATCGTCGTCTTAATAAGTGGTCCAACTGACATCATCTGATGAGCTCCTCAATTTTATCTTGGAGCTAAATGCATTCTTCAGTATCATGATCGTGGTCATGGTGATAGAGGTAGTATTTATTGAGGTTGTGCTTTACTAGATGAGACCGCATCTTTTTCAACCTCGATAATTGCTCCTTGATCTCCATTAGCACCTAGGTCTTCAGAGCATTTAAGAGGGCATGGTTGTGGAATCTTCTAGGAGGAAAGTTCTACCATGCCCTCTAATTTGGGCTTTTTGGTTGAGACGCTTGAGGTGGAGTTTAGGCTTGTCCATGCTTAGGAGGGGTTCTGGAGCATGGCTAGGCTACACTCAATTTTTTGACAATTGCATGCTTACTAGATTCATTCGTCTGTCACTCTCCTGTGGCTTCTTCATCCTTCAACTCGAAGGCTTCCTCCGCTCGGGCATAGCCTTCTGCTCGAGCCAACATGTCGACAAAATCTTGAGGGTACTTCTTCTCCAGGGAGAAAAGAAGATTGTTCTTCTAGAGACCATCCTTCAGTGTGGCTATAGCGATATATTGGTCAAAATTTTGGATCTCTAAGGCAACAGCATTAAAGTGGTTGATGTAAGCTCGGATGGACTCTCCTTCTACTTGATATTGATAAGGAAGTCTGAACCTCATCTTTGGCACTAGCTGCTAATGAAATGAGTCATAAACTGGTGGCTTAGCTAATCAAAAGAAAAGATGATACATGATTTTAGCCCAAGTACCAGTTTCTTGTTGCTCCCTTCAAAGTAGAGGAGAAAGTTCTGCATGAAATGGCATCAGGCACATCAGGAAGTACCATCATAGTTCTCAAGGCTTTGAGGTGGTCAACTAGATCGATGGTCCCATCATAACTTTCAAACTGAGAGAGTTTGAAGTTCCATCGGATGGGTTCCTGCATGATTCAGGTAGAGAATGGAAGATCGGTGTAGATGTTGTCATGGCTAGCGGGGGCAACATGGCACAGTTCCTCTATCTGCTAGCTCATTTCTTGAAGCTTCTAATCAAGAATATCATCTCGATCATGGATCTCAAAGCACGGTTGGCTAGAGGGGGGTAGTAATTTTTTAGGGGTGGAATCATGATTAGAATAAGGGCTCTCCACTTTCCCTTCCTAGGGTCATCGGCTGACTTGCCCAAATGAGTCATCCTTGCACCAGATCTCGGCATTTCGGTAAGTGTCTTTCCAGTTGAACCGGTGCTGGGGGCTGCTACATGGTCTACACTACTTTAGTGAGGCCCTTAACCAACTGTACTAGTAGGTTAAACTAGTTTAGATCCACCATGGCTATGGGTGGAGGTTGAGGTGCTAGAAATGTGGTAGGTGCAGGCTGTTCTGGATGAGATCTGGTAGCTGAGGTGGTGGATCATCGTGTTGAAGCTTTTCTGAGTGGCATCTTACTAGAACATGAGAAAGATTAGAGAGAATAGAACTATTGAATTGGAGAGGAGAGAAAGAAAATAAACTTGACTGGGTACTCGTTGAAGAACAAGGGCTCAGAAATGCCCTTCCTCAAGCAGCAATCCTATTGGTGTAGAAAATGGTGCTGATGCCAGAGTTTGCTGGAGCTAGAGAAGATGAGGTCACCGACGAGACCTACAAAGCAAAGTCTAGACCGAAGGTCGATAGCTCCGGCAGGACCCTCCAATGGTCAAGTTAGTTCTCTGGCCAATAAGAATAGAATACTTGAAAGAATTTAGAACAGATAGGATAGCCTAGTGCTTAGGGAGAAAAACATATCTAGAAGATCCTTTATATAGATGAAGTGTATAATAGATTGATGGTGCCAACCATCTACTAGTGGGCTGTTTGGGCCATAAGGATTTTGTTATGGAGAGCGAGCTATCATTTGTTGTGACTTATGGGCAGTTGTAATTGATTTACTAGAGTTCAAAAGAAAGGTTGGAGACTTTTTGCTTGAGGGCCAATTGCTTATACAGAACTCGGGATCGGATTGGGCAAACTTGAAAGTTGTCTTATAAGTTGCGGAGGGTGGACCTGTAGTTAGTTAGAATCTACCCTTATCTCCCTTGACAGTTTTGAGGAGCTCGACTGATAGGTAGAAATTAAAGATTCACTAGTAGCTGGAATGGGTGAACATCAAGATTCCTGTTGCTACTATCCTTACTGCTTCCTGAAGTTTGGTCGATATCCATGATTAGTCCAAAAGAGCACTGGAGTTCACAATCAGCAAAGTAGTTGTTGCTTGCTCCAGATTTTGGAGATCAAACTTGCATTGATGATGGGGTCCTTCTACTATTCAAATACATCCAATTGACATGCATGATATATGCCAGCTAGGTCTATAATCATCAAAAGGGAATAAAGAAATTCTGCCGCTCTCAAAGCCTGCTGTTGTTCAAAGACCAGAGTGGAAGAATTCAACTAGAAATGAATTCATTTGAATGAAGCTCAGCTAGAGAGGAGTTCGGTCGAAAAGAAATTCGGTCGGTAGGATTCCTCAGTATGCAATTAGTGAGATACACTACCTGTAATGAAGAAATTCAGCCACCAAGATTTATCATAGGCAAGGTCAGATGCTGCTGGAATTTAATACTTAGAACCTGACAACCATTCTTGAGAATAAGGGTAGAATCAATCAAATGGCAACTCTTATCACTGTTCAAGTTCATCTAGCTGAAGTCCTATCCTGCAATCATTCATAGAGCATTGGTGATCACTGCGGAGAAGGTGTCCGGCATATATGGATTGGAGATCGTTCTTCCCAAAGTAGGGTGGAGTAGGAGAGTTGCTTGGATGAAGTTCGGTCATAGTTATCGCTCGAAATTTTGCTGAAATTGGACTTCATCGGGAGCTATTTTATCCCCAACAAGAAACATACAATACTAAACTCCTTACCCAAGTCCTACCTACCATTACTCATTTTAGAATGATAAAGCCAGAAGTTAACTACCATGGATTACTAGAATTACTTTAGAACTTTAAGAGGGATCACTAGCTCCACAAGGAGCCAGTGAACATAGTGGGAGGGTCTTCTTCTAGTTTTTGACCTTTTAAGAAAGGAAAGATGAACAAGAAGAAGAAGAATAAGAACGTGCAAGTTTAGATTGGAACATCGGTGTAGGGCAGACTAAGAAAATCAGCCCGATAAGAGTTAAGTAGAGTGCTCTATTGTAAGAAGTGGGAGCACTGAAAGAGGAATTGTCCTCAATACAACGCCTTCCTAAATCCAAGCAGACCGAAAAAGAAGCAAACTATTGCTAGGCAAAGTATTTATATGATAAATCCTTGCAATTTCTCAATTTATGATATTACTGATTGGATATTGGATACCAGAAGCACTTACCATATTTACAATTCATTGCAGGGGTTGCAGGTTTATAGGAGAATCAGACAAGGCGAGAGATTCTTGAATGTTGGAGATGAAAGACCAATTTTGGTTCTAATATTTGGAATATTAAAGCTTGTATTTGAGTCTCATACTATTGTTCTAAGTGATTGTCACTTTTGTCTTAGTTTTTTATTGAATATCATTTCTATAGGCCTTTTGGCTAAAAATAATTTTGAAATTTCAATAAAGAAAGAGTTTTGTAATGTCATTTTGAATAGTACTACTATCTTTTCTAGACATTTGAACAATAGAATATATTCATTATCATGACTTGTTAACATAGTCTACTCTATTGGCAAGCACCCTAGATTAGATAATGTATTTGATATCTACCTATGGCACCGTAGGCTAGGTCACATTAACAAGAATAGGATAAATAGGTTGACTAAACAGGAAATCCTTATAGTTAGTGATTGTGAATCACTTCCAACCTATGAGTTCTATCTTCTTGGAAAAATGACCAAATCATCTTTTACTGAAAAAAGTAAAGAAGGCATAAAGCTTTTATGTTTAATACATACTAATGTATGTGGACCTATGAGCACAAGTGCTAAAGATGGATATTTCTATTTTATTACTTTTATAGACAACTTATCGAGGTATGGGTATATCTATTTGATGAAATATAAGTCATATTCATTTGAAATATTCAAAAGATTCCAAAATAAGGTAGAAAAATAAACTAGAAAGAGTATTAAAACTCTTCAATCTGATCCAGAAGATGAATATCTTTTCGATGAGTTTCTCGCATATCTAGGAGAGAATGAAATTCTCTCTTAATAGACTCCTTCAGGGACACCATTGCATAATGGTGTGCTTAAAAGAAGAAATCAAACTTTGTTAGACATGGTCCGATCCATGATGAATTTTGCCAGCTTGCCAATATCTTTCTAGACATATGCACTCGAATCGGCTTGCTATCTTTCAAATAGGATTCTAAGTCTGTAGTTAAAACTTCATATGAGATATGGACAGGACGTAAGCTAGTACTCTCACACCTTAGGGTTTGGGGATACCTAGCTTACTTAAATATTTAATGACAGATAAACTTGGACCTAGATCTAACAAGTGCACTTTCATAGGATACCCAAGAGAAACCAAAGAATATATTTTCTACCAAGCTGATGAACAAAAAGTGTTCATTAGCCTTAAGATAATCTTTTTAGAAAAGAAGTTCTTTAATGAAGAAACTATTGCCTCTAAGGTTGAATTTGACGAAGTTCGTAGGTAGAAAAGCTGACACCAGTAGCCGAACTTGAACTGGATTTGATTAGATCAAACATAGATCCTAGTGTACCAACACCATTAAGATGATCCAGTAGAGTACAATATCATCTAGATAGATACTACTATTTTATGATCTGGGATGATGATCTTATTGAACTCGATTAGAATGATGAGGATCCGATCACCTACATGGATGCAATGCAGAGACCTAATTCCAAGAAATACCTTGAGGCTATGAAATCCAAAATAGAGTCCATGAAAGCCAATGATGTGTGGACACTAATTGACCCACATGAAGAGGTTAAACCCATTAGGTGGTAAGTGGGTCTTCAAAAGAAAAAGAAGTATAGATGAAAAAGTGGAGACCTATAAAACCCATCTAGTTGTCAAGGGATATCATCAACATTATGGTATTGACTATCATGAGACATTCTCTCCTATGGTAATGCTCAAATCCATTCAGATTATGCTTGCAATAGCTATCCATCTGGATTATGAGATCTAGCAGATGGATGTGAAGACAGCTTTCCTGAATAGAGAGCTGACTGAAGAGGTGTATATGATACTATTGGAAATATGCGCTCTTCCCACATGGATCGACGTGGCCACCGATGATTAGTCATGCAACAACAAAGTACTTCTTAGAGATCGTTACGAAAGCACGATCAAATCAAATAAATCAAGAAATAGAGAAGAAGAGAAGAGATTTTAGAAAGAAAAGAAATTTTTTCAGTATATTTCAGCACACTTACAACCTTGACCAATTTTCAATATATATACTTTACAAAGGATCAAGCTCAAGCTCATAGAAAAACTATCCAAACCCAAATAATCCACGTATATAAAATAATAACCCACGAAAATTGAGCCGGCCAAGTTTTACACTGAGCCAGCTAACCTACGACTCGATCGGCTCAGTCCTAAACTGAGCCGACCCAGTTGTGTACCATGCTAATAGCCTAAAAATGCTGCTCTCTATCTAGATTTTTCTCTGAGACCTAGCCGATCCATTCCTGGACTGAGTTGACCCAGTTTCCAACTGAGCCAGCTCAGTCTCAGAGTGAGCCAGCGGACTGAGCCGACCCAATTGTGTACCATGCTAATAGCCTAAAAATGCTGCTCTCTATCTAGATTTTTCTCTGAGACCTAGCCGATCCATTCCTGGACTGAGCTGACCCAGTTTCCAACTGAGCCAGCTCAGTCTCAGAGTGAGCCAGCCTAGTTTCTGAACTTCACTATTGAGACTGATTCTTCTTCCGACTTGCTCATGTCTTTCCATGACCTGTCTTCTTATGTTTTCAAGACTTAGGAGTGCCACTTCTGAGTTCACATTTTCCACCTTGGTGCTTCCAAGTCCTTGTGAACTCATCACTTCTCAATAGATCCATCCGTGCCACACATCTCTGAAAGCTATCTCTGGGGAGTACCTTCGTGAGTGTATCAGACTGATTCTCCTTGGTATGGACCTTAATCAGTTCTACTTCACCTTCCTCCACCAGCTCTCTGATCCTATGGTACCTCACGTCTATATGCTTTATGCGTGCATGATAGACTAAATTTTGTGCCAACAACAGAGCACTCTGACTATCACTGAATAGTGTAACCTTGCTCTGCTCCACCCCCAACTCATCAATCAACCTCCTAAGTCAAAGGGCTTCCTTTGCAGTCTCTGTTATCCCAATTTACTCGACCTCTATGGTAGATAAGGCCATGATTGGCTTAAGGGTTGATCTCCAAGATACCGGTCCACCATATATGCAAAAGAGGTATCCGGTAGTAGACCTCCTTGTATCAAGATCACCAGCATAATTTGCATCAACAAATCCTTTCAGAGGACCTAAACCTTCACACATCTTTATAGATTGTTTTCCAAATCCTCCCGACTGCCCACCAAACACCAAACCATAATTTCTTATTCTATGCAGATATCTCAATATCTATTTCAATGCTTTCTAGTGTTTCTTTCTAAGGTTAGCCATGTATCTACTAACTGTACTCATAGCATGTGCTATATCAGGTCTATAGCATACCATAATGTACATCACACTGCCTACAGCATTTGCATAAGAGATTCATTTCATGTACTCTCTCTCCTCTTTCGACTGGAGGCACTGTAACTTGTAGAGAGATATATGGCTTGATAATGGCATCTTTGCAAGTTTGGCCTTCTCCATCCCAAACCTCTCCAGAATCTTCTGGACATACTTTTCTTGTGACAAATGGAACACTCCTTTGCACCTATCTCTACAAATCTTCATTCCAAGGATTTTCTCAGCTAGACTCAAATCTTTCATCGTAAATTCAAATGATAATGCCCTTTTCCACCTTTTCACAGCATCCATGCTTCTGTTGGCTGTGAGCACATCATCTACATACAATAACAGGTACAAGGCATCCTTCTTATTTACATCCTTAACGTAGACACAGCAATCATATTCATATCTGCTGAAACCTAGGCTCAAGACAAAGCTATCAAACCTTTGATACAACTAACGAGGGGATTATTTCAAGCCATACAAAGACTTCCTGAGTAAACACACCTTTTCTTCCTATCCCATCTCCATGAAACCATCTAGCTATTTCATGTAGATTCTTTCCTCCAAAGTCCCATGAAGGAAGGCCATCTTCATGTCCATCTATTTCAATTCCATGTTATGCTATGCCACTAGTGACATCAAAACTCGAACAGATGTATGACGCACCACAAAAGAGAAAATTTCTATGTAGTCATCCCTTCCCTTTGTAAGTATCCCTTTGCTACCAGCCTTGCTTTGAATCTCACTCCACCTATTTCTGAAGGTGCTTCTTTCTTTGTGAACACCCACTTTGAGCCAATAGGTCGAGCACCCTCTAGAAAATCCACTAGCTGCCATGTCTGATTCTTCTCAAGTGATTCTATCTCCTCCATCATGGCCTGTATCCATGAATCATGATCCTCACTCTCAATGGCCTCTGCATAATTCTCTGGATCTTCATTAGCAGTGATGAGTGCATAGGAGATAATCTTATCAATGCCATATCTGACCGATCTCCTAATAGTACACTGGGGCTTGTGCAGAGCCACTCCCACTGGCACATTTCTGCCTGATGTCTATGGCTGCTCTTACACATCTGTCTGAACTGTCAGTCCTCCATGTTGATTTTCAATCTAAGATAATACTTTTCTGCCCAGCTCCACCTTAACAAGAATACTGCTATAAGTGGATGTAACCTGCATGCCATTATTCTCTGACTGGCCATCATTGTTCATCTTTGTTTCTCCAATTTCATCTATCCCAGACCTCCTCAAGATGCTCTCCTCATCAAAGGTAACATTCCTACTGATCACTGACTTCCATGCCTAAGAGTCCCATAGCAAGTACCCCTTTACTCCTTGTGGATACCCTATGAATGTCATCTTTTGAGATTTTAGATCTAATTTGCTCCTCTCGATTGCCTCCACATGTGCATAGGCTGTGCAACCGAAGACTTTCAGATGGCCAAGCTCCACCTTCTTTCCACTCCAGACCTCTTCTGAAATGCCTCCATTCAACTTATAATGAGGGAACTTGTTCACAAGAAAACAAGAAAAAGTTAGAGCATCACCCTAAAATGACTTTGGGAGTGATGTCTGCTACCTCAAACTCCATGCCTTCTCGGTCAGTATCCGATTCATCCTCTCCATGACACCATTCTATTAGGGAGTCATCCTCACCATGTAGTGGCATTTGATACCATTTTTCTCATAGTACCTCCTGAACTCCAGGCTAGTATACTTCCCTCCATTATCCGACCTCAGACACTTTACCTATCTTCCTGACTCCTCTACTTCAACTCTCCAGGCTCTAAACTGGACAAACACCTCTGATTTTTCTCTAATCAGATAAACCCAAACCTTCCTTGAGAAATCATCAATGAAAGTAACAAAGTATTTTGCCCCACCTCTAGCTGATACAGGAGTTGGTCCCCACACATCCGAGTGCACTAAATCCAGCACTCCCTCGCTGTGCTTGGTACTTCTAGCAAACTTCATCCTATAGTATTTGCCAAAGATACGCAGCTCATAAAGATCTATGCCCTCCTTCTTCAGAGCTAGGATCATATCTCTTCTACTTAGTTCTGTGAGCCCACAGTCACTCATATGACCCATCCGATAGTGCCACAGTCGATGTAAAATCTGCTCCTCCTGTGTCGTTGCTAGCACCTCTGCACTATCATTTACCACTAAGCCTTTCATTCTATAAAGATTGTTGCTCAGTCTTCTACCTCTCATCACCACCAAAGCTTCCTTAAAAATTTTCAGACATCCACTCCCAGCCTGGCTACTAAAAGCATAACCCTGCTCCTCTAAGTAGCCCAAAGAAATCAAATTCTTTTTCAACTTTGATACATAACTAACATTTGATAATGTATGAATGATCCCATTGTACATCCTCATCCTGATAGAGCCAATTCTAGCTACTTTTCATGGGTGATCATCTCTAAGACTGACACTTCCACCATCAGCCTTCTGGTAGGTAGCAAACCACTCCTGATGAGAAGTATAGTAGGGTGAGCATGCTAAATCTAATATCCATATAGTATCGCACTCTGTGGATCCATCTAATACAAGTAGCAGGTCTTCTCCACTACTCATAGAAGGTGTATCATCTTCCTTACTGGCCTTTCCTTTTTTTGATTTCAAAAGAAGATAATCTCTCCTTAAGTATCCAGGCTGATGACATTTATAACATTTCAATATCATCTTCCTCTGATCGCGAGACTTTGACCTGCCTTTGAATTTTCCTCTTGTCTTCTCCTTTGATCTTCCCTGTCTTTCATTCATAGCCAAGATCTCAGACTTAGGGTCTCCCTTATAGATCTTTTTTCTTTGCTCATTTGGTCTGAGCACACCAACAACCTCTTCGTAGTTTTGGATCTTCTTTCCATAAACTAGAGTTGTTATGAGACCATCATACGAACCTGGGAGAGAACATAATAGCAGCAATACCTAATCCTCCTCATCGATCTTCACATCCAAACTCATCACCTTAGAACACACCTGATTGAACCTTTGTATATGTGCAACAAGATCTCTACCTTCGAGCATCCTCAGACTATACAGTTATTTCTTCAACCATAGCTTATTCATTATGTTCTTTCCCATGTATGTGTTCTCCAATCTCTCCCAGAGCCCCTTTGCCATAGTCTCAGTGCAAATCTCGAGCAAAACTCGATCGACCAAGTGCATCCGGATTGTGCTAAAAGTAATTTCCTTCAACTCTTTCTAATCCTCAGCATTGATCTTTTTTGGCCTTTCTTTTGTCCAGACCTTGTAAATCCTCTGCTGAACCAATAAGTTCTTTACTCTTTGCTGCCATGGGGTAAAGTTTTTCTTACCATCGAACTTCTCAAAATTCACCTTGAATCTACTTGATCCAATGACCTCAAACAAGTCAAGAACAGATTCCTAACACCCTTCACAATCACACACCAGTAAAACTATCCTTCACAGAAGATCTAACTAGCCCTAGATCCTCTTTCCAAACTTTTGTATCATTGTTCCTCTGTGTAAATAATCTCCACCTCAATCTAGAGACAATCATAAAGCAAACTAAAAGTTTTAGGATAAAACCTGATGCAACAGATCCTGGATGTAGTAAATCCTAGGTGTCTTCCTTCCATGCAACACCGCTCTAATACCAAATGTTGGGAATATGCGCTCTTTCCATATGGATCGGCATGGCCGTTGGTGATTAGCCAAGCAACAAGAAAATACTTCTTAGAGATCTCTAGGGAAGCACGATCAAATAAATCAAGAAATAGAGAAGAAGAGATTTCAAAAAGAAAAGCACTTTTTTCAGTATATTTCAGCATACTTACAACCTTGACCTATTTTCAGTATATATACTTTACAAAGGGTCAAGTCTAAGCTCATAGAAAAACTCTCTAAATCCAAACAACCCACATACACAAAATAATAACCCATGAAATTAAGCCTGTCCAGTTTCAGATTGAACCAGCTAACCTGCGATTGGATTGGCTCAGTCCTAAATTAAGCTGATACTGAGCTGACCTAGTTGTATACCATGCTAATAGCCCAAAAATGCTGCTCTCTATCTAGATTTTCCTCTGAGACCTAGCCGACCCAGTTTCCAACTGAGCCGACTGAGTCACAGAGTGAGCCAGCCCAATTTCTGAACTTTACTATTAAGATTGATTCTTCTTTCGACTTGCTTCTGTCTTTCCATGACCTATCTTCTCATGTTTCCAAGACTTGGGAGTGCCACTTCTGAGCTCATAGATACAACTTAAAGGGTTCACATCCATAGATGAGTTCAAGGTATGCAAGCTTAAGAAATCAATTTATGGATTGAAGCAGACATCTCGGAGTTGGAACGTACATTTTAATAAGGTGATCAAAATATAAGGCTTCATTAAGAATGGAGAAGAGCCCTGCATTTATAAGTGGGCAAGTGATCCGACAGTGATATTCCTGGTTCTATACGTGGATGACATTCTTTTAATCGAAAATGACATTCCTATAAAAGTATGGCTATCATCTCAGTTCTCCATAAAGAACTTGGAAGAAGCATCCTACATTCTAAGGATAAAGATCTATAGGGATAGATCTAAGAGAATGCTTAGATTATTCTAGTCCACGTACATAGAAACTGTGCTGAACTAGTTTAGTATGAAGAATTTCAAGATGTGCTATCTTTTGATAGGCTATGAAATTTATCTCTCTAAGAAGGATTGTTTGATAATTCCTAAGAGAGCGTATGACTAGAATCCCATATGCTTCGATAGTGAGATCTATCATGTATGCCTTAACATGTACAATTCCAGATGTGGCATACTCATTAGGAGTGGTGAGTAGATACCAATCTGATCCAAAAAAAAATCACTAGAAGATTGTAAAAATCATCTTTAAGTATTTTAGAAATACTAAAGACTAGTGGCTGATTTATGGTAAGTTAGATTTGAAACTTATGGGATTTATAGACTCCAGCATTCCATCTGACCATGATGACAGCAAGAGCATGTCCTGTATTTACCCTAAATAGTGAAGCCGTCTGCAAGAAGAGTTCCAAGAAGCACATTATGATAGGCTCAGTTTGTGAGGTGGAGTATATCGTAGCGTCTGATGCCACAAAGAAAGTTGTGTGGCGAAAAAAATTCATCACCGAGATTAAAGTGGCACTCTCTCTAAATGATCCAATCTTGCTCTACTGTAATAACACTTGAGCCATCGCTCTGGCAAAGGAACCAAAGGCACACTAGTGGACAAAATGCATATTATGCTGCTACTATCTTGTTTGGAAGATCATGGATCGAGATGATGTCAATCTTCAAAAGATCGATGGAAAGAAGAACCTGACCGACCTCTTCACTAAAGCCTCAACAATAAAGGAGTTCAACAATCATAAGTCAAAGATGGGTTTTAGATACTATACTGAGTGGCTTTAGGATAAGTTGGAGTTGTTGAAAAATGTATCCCAAAATCAATCATCAGTCTGTTGATGGTTGTACTATCTTATAAATAAAAATAATTTATTATGAATAAAAAATTTATTCTGGTATTTTTCATCATAAATTTATAATTTTTAATGAACTATTGTGTTATGATGAATTTCTTAGGACTATTTAGACTTGATAAAAAGAGAATTTAATGATTAGTCCTTAATATGTTTGTGACCAAATAATACATTGTTAATTAGGATGACAATATTTATCGAGTGTAGATCATTATGTGCCATGTAGATTAATTATCCTTTTAACCAAGGAGTATGGAGATACTAGTATGGCATACAGATCAGATTTAGAGGTACATCATCACCAACTTTAGAGCATTCTACTATCAAGAATTGCTTCGATCGAATATGGGTATAAGTATCCCTTTGATCTGAGATGACTGCAGTGACTGGCAAGCAACTCATGGTGCTTTGATGCCGGACTATCTAAATTTTTAATTTAATGATGAAAGATTTCTAAGCATAGTCAAGTACTTTTAAAATTGGTGAGTGATCAAGATAGGATTGACCACTCAAAAAGCTGGAGATAATGCATTGCTGTATATTAATTTAGCAAAATCTTGGCTAGGATAATCAATATGATGGATTTGGTATTTTGAAATACAATGTGGATGATCTAATCAGGATTGATAGTCAAATTCTGAGTCATCCTATGAGCATTCAAGGTTAAGAGGATGAGTTATATTGAAACCATATCCACATGAGTTCTAGAATATTGCTTTACACATTCGACCTATCTGGCCATCGGATATCATTACTAGATGGTTATTTTGATTGATACAAAAATTTATTCCTATGCTATCAGCTTAGGTTTGAACCTATGGGGTCACACATATTAGAGGTCTCAATCTAATCAGATGGTTGATCATTGATTAAGAATCGTTTTAGGGTCAAACAATCAATACGATTGATATTTGACCTAGTGCAAGTGTTGCAGGACGATTGATTAGCAATCAAATTGCGAATTGGCTCAATCTAATTGAATATGAGGGCTGAAATCATGTCTAATTAAATAAGATTCAATTAGCTTTTGGTTTGTGCTTGGTTAGATCAAGTCTAATTGGCTTATGGGATAAGCCAATTGCAAGAAAGATCAATTCTCTATTGAATAGGACTTGTGTGCATTTAATTTTTAATTTAATTAAAATTTAAATCAAAATTAAATTTAATTTAATCTAATTTAATTGGGATCTTAGTTGGACTAAGAACACCCTTAATTGGGTTGTACTAGTTTTGATTTGATTGGATTTAAAATTTGATTAGACAAATCAAAACATGAAAGTCCCAGTTTGATTGGGACTCTCTCACTTGCACCACCTCACCCTTCCATGCCCCATAAGATTTGCATGAGATGCTTCATTCCTAGAGAGAGCCCATGCCAACGGATGCACCCCTTATCTCTCTTAAGCGGAAATTAGTTTTGGACCGAGTCAAAGTAACGAAGTTGTTTTGATTTTAAACTCTATTTGATAGAGTTTGATAGAACCAAACCTCTATCCATGAGTGGTGCCAATTAACCTTATTTATTTCTAATTTTTTCAATGGAGAATAAGTAAGATTTGTGCACCAAAATCTGGGTGTCCATGCTAAAAGTAAAGGTGGAGGCACCCAAAAGTTGGGTGCCTCAATTCTTGTCTTATTTGGACATACCTTTCTAGATGATTGACCTAGACAAGGACTCCTCCTTTTTCTCTCTATTTAAAGAGGGTTTGGGCATGGATATTCTACAATGAATACATTTGAGAGAGAGGGCTTGGGCATAGGTTCCTTGGGTGAAAGAAAGTCTTGGGCATGAGCTTTTTTGAGGACACAAGTTTAAGTGTCCTGGTGAGAGAAAGGAAAGAGAGAAGAAAGATCTTTTCTAGGGTTTTGTTTTTAGTTCTTCTTCCACAACTTTTTAAGAGAAGAAAGGTGAGAAAGAAGACCTCTCTCCATCCTCTTCCTAACCTCCTTTAATTCTTGGAAGGTCTAAGCTATTTGAAGAAGGAGGTTCGCAATCAACCATTGAAGAAAGATCAGCAAGGTCCTAGCACATCAAACTAATTTCTAGCTTTTGGACTTTTGATCATGATCGAGGCTTCATGTGGACTTCCCATAGAGGTCGGACACCTATGAGGCTTGAAGTGATGACCTCAGCCATGTATCAACAAATGGAGTTCTCGACCCATGAAAAGGTATTAGGATTTGATCTCAACAGTTAGCTAGATTAGATCTAGAATTGCTCGATGTTGACATGATCAACATCTTTGCCTTTTGTTTTATATTTAATTTTTAGATTTATTACTTGCATGAATCATGTCATAAGATCCTAGATCTAGGGGTTAGTTATATGTTTTATTACTTGCATGAATCATGTCATAAGATCCTAGATCTAGGGGTTAGTTATATGTTTTATAGATTAATTTGATTAATTTGTTGCTTCTGATGTGTTTTATTTTGAAAAAATTTCAAAATACGTGCATGAAAAACTAGAATTTCCTTCATCTCTTATGGTCAAGTTAGTATTCTAGCCAACAAGACTAGAGTACTCAAAAGATTTTTAATGAAGAAGAGAGAGCATAGAGATGGAAACGTATCTAAAGATTTCTATTTATAGATGGAGCCTATAATAGATTGATGGTGATGGCTGCAATAGAATGTCAGTAGATCGTTCGGACCACTTAGAGTTTGTTATAGAGAGTGGGATATCATTTGTCATGACTTGCTGATTGTCGAATATTATTTACTGGAGTTTGGATAGAAGGTCAAAGGCTTCTGAGCTTGGTCGCAAGTCATTAGAGCTGAGATTAAGTTATTGGAGCTTTGTATCAAGTTGACTGAGCTTGAAGGTCAGCGTTTAGGTTGAGTGTGATGAGTTTGTAGATTAGGTTCCGAATTCATGCCTCGCTATAACTATTTTGACTGCTTTTGAAAGCTCGATCATCCTCAAGGTTAGCTAATGATGGGCACTAGTACTTTAGTTTGGAGAGCTTGAGGTCAGAAAGAAATAATGGATTTTTCAATTAAGAGTACGGTGGAAATGTTGTAGTTATTCTGATGAAGTTCGGCTAGCACTCAAGGTCAGCCTAAAGTTGGGACCGAATAGTGCTAAAGTTCGGCGCTTGTGAAGCGATTGCTGCTTTTCCTAGACTGATGTTTCGAGTCAAATGGATGTTGAGCTCCTTTTGCTAGCTCAAGTTTGTCTAGTCAAGATTTGCGTGGTAGCCTTGGTAAGATCTGTCAATCACAAGGTAAGATTGGAGTCACAATAAAGGAGCTCGTCCAACAGACAAGATCGAGCATCCGCAAAAGTTGTTGTTATTTTTGGGATGAGCTGCCTTCAGGTGATGCTCAAAGCTCAGTCGCATTTGGAGGCCAATTTTCTAGAACTCACTTGGACTAGGGGGTCGACTTTATTGAACCTTGGACTTGGACATTGCGACTCCAAATGGCATTTTACCAAGGTTGGACTTTACTAAACTTTGATGAGAACTATTTTACCCCCAACAAGTGCTTTGATACTGATCAAATTTTATGCTCTTAGCCTAACTATATTTTTGGAACCCACCAATAGGGATTATACATTGGTTTTTGGATCTCACCAATGAGGATTATATGTTAGATTTTGGACCCCACTAATGGAGGTTATATATTGGCACCGGCCTCTGCCATAGAGATAAATATGGTTGTAGTTAAGGCTATTGAGTTATATATGTTTTGTTTTGAATTAGATTTATTCGACCTAGGTTGTCATCTTGGGGAGCTCCAATGTTATTCATCATAAAGAAAGATGGAAGCATGAGGCTTTACATTGATTATAGAGAGTTGAACAAAGTTACCATAAAAAATAAATATCCTTTACCTCGAATAGAAGATTTATTTGACCAATTGCAAGGTGCTCAGATTTTCTCTAAGATTGATCTTTGATCAGTGTATCATCAATTAAAGATCAAAAGTAAAGGATATACCTAAGACTGCCTTCAAAATCTATTATAGACATTTTGAATTCTTAGTTATTGACCCCCTATGCGATTTTGATGATGACCAAACATTAAAGCATAGGATTACTGTTAAATTTTTTCTTAAGTATTCCAAAGATTAGAAGAAAGAGAGCACTTTGACCAAAATAAGGATTCATCAAATGCAATTAAAATCAAGTTCAAAAGACTTTGTTTTGTAATAAGTTTCCAACAAAAATGATCTTGAAGTGAATTCCAGCCATCTCCCAAAATTTTCAAGACGTCTCCAAGCAGTTGGCATGCTAGCACTATGCTCTGGCATAGTTTCGAGAGGACTCGAGATGAGCTTGAGTCATCTCCTTACAAGATAGAAATCTTATTTTTGTGCACTGAGATCGAGACGACTCGAAGAATTTTTAAGAGGTCTTGAAGTTGTGGCGAGACATCTCCATTTAAACCAAGAGGAGTTGGTATTAGGGGGCAAAATTTTTTAGAAAGTTGATTTTCAAGCACCTGAGAATGAGACGTCTCCTAGTCAAATCGAGAGGACTCAAAGTGGAATGAGACATCTCGAGATAAACTGAGAAGTCTTGAAATACGATGACAGTCTTCAACAAATAGTTCCAGAATCTACTTTTTCGTCTCCAATGGCTAGTTCTTGCCTTCAACGGTCAGATTCAGGTTTTTCTGAACTCTAATCATTTCACGCTTGGTGGAAATGGTGCAGATATGAAAGAAGAGAAGTGATTCATTTTGGATAAGAAGAAAAAAGAGAGAAAGATAGTAATGCTCAGTTTTTATACAAGTAGACCTTCTTTCATCAAAGTTTCTCCCAAGCATTAATGTGATCTCAAGAGTATTAACTCCCAGCAATTAAGAAGGCAATCATCAAGCTTCATTGACAACATCTCAGTTCATTTAAGGAGCATCCTGTGTTGTAAAATTTTATTTTACTTTCTTTGTATGTTAGATTTAAGTAGGGGCTGAAACTAAGGAATTGAGTTAATCCACCGTATTAATTGGATTGTATTGCCTTGGTTAAGGCTTGTAAAGGTTGTTAGTGAACCTAAGGAAAAATCAATTGAGTTTTGGAATAGTGAGCCTAGAAAAACTATCTGGTTGTAATCTTGAGGGATTATTGTGAAATTTTCAATAGTGTTGCTTGGGGAGTGGATGTAGGTGCTGGAAGTGCACCAAACCACTATAAAAGCTTTTGTTTATGTGTGTGCTTTCCTTTACTCTTCTAAGCTCTCACTGCTCACTCACTTTATATTTATGTAGTTAATCTTTGTACATAATTATTTTAAGTTTTTAAAATCCAATTCACCCCCTCCCTCTTAGGTTGTCTAGCTGGGCAACAATTGGTACCAGAGCCTTGGTTCTCTACTAATTGTTGATCTATTCATCTAAGAGAAAAAGATCATGACGACCTAACTTAGAGGATCTCTTGTTGAAGGGCAGTTCACTAATAGGCCACATCTTTTCAATGGATCTAACTATACCTATTGGAAAGCTCACATGCACATTTTCGTACAAGCCCTTGATCATGACATATGGAATGTCATCTTCAATGGGCCGCACATACTAACAATCATTATGGATGGAATATCTTCTCCTAAGTTGGAGAAAGATTGGGATAAATCAGACAAAAACTTGTCCAACTAAATGCCAAGGCAATGAATGTCCTTTATTGTGCCCTTGATGCTAATGAGTTTAACTGAATTTTCATATGCAATTCTGCAAAGAAAATTTGAGATAGATTTGAGAGGTTACGCATGAAGAGACAAATCAAGAGAAAGAAACTAAGATCAACATGCAAGTTCATTAATACGAACTATTTAAAAAAGATCCAACTAAATCTATCACCAGCATGTACACAAAATTCACTGATATTATAAATAGTCTAAAAGGTCTATACTAATAGTGAATTAGTGAGAAAAATTCTTAGGTCATTGTCTAGATCGTGAGAACCCAATGTGACAACTATCCAAGAGGCAAAAGATCTGAAACAACACTAGAGAGAAGAGAGAATAAAGATTGATTGAGAAAAGATCTATATTCATGCACCATCAATCAATAAAAATCCTAATACAACATATGTATTTATACATAGCCATTAGGTCCAATCAAAAACTCCGCTGGCTAACCTAATAAATGAAAGCATTCACTGAGCCCATGTACACCCATGTCTCACATGCTCTCATCTCCTGGATCTAAACCAGACTCATACATGAAGTTAGCCCCCTTAATACCTCTCAAATCAGGCCTTAAGACCCCTAGATTAAGTTCCTATCCTAGCTCCAAATAGACCCTCGTATAGCTCTGCCCGTGCACTGAGTTGGCTCAGTCTCCGCACTGAGCCAGCTAACCTGAGATTGGATTAGCTTAATTTCAGACTAAGCCAACCCAGTTGCATGCTGTGCCTGTAGTTCTGAACGTGTCTTTTCTATTTGACCTATCCTTTGAGACTTAGCCAATCTAGTTTCAGACTGAGCTAGCTAATCTACAGAAATGATCTTTTTTGCAGTCTTGATTCTCCAGCTTTGGTTCCTTACTCCTTTTTATATCCGAAGTTTCTGAAGCACCAACCAAGCCCCTTAAGATTCTCAACACCTGGACCTCAAGTCCATGAAGGGCTAAACACTACCTCCATCCAAGGATAACTCCTATCCTAGCCCTAGGACCACACCTATCCTAGTCTTCCTGGAATCAACACCCTGATTCCTCTCATGGCCTCTCAAGACTTGGGAGCACCACCAATCCTTGCACTGGACTAGGATATAAGCCTAAAAATAAGATAAAATTCTTTAGGAACTTCTTTACTACATCTTCATCTATTGATAGCACTTCACATATGTCTTAGTTTTAGTTATGGCAAGGCAAGACACAAGGGATTTGCATGTAACACAAGAAAATTTAATGGCAAAACAATCAAAAAAATTTGGATTCCAAAAGGAAACCACGACTACTAACCCAAAAGGATCCAAGAAAACTTTGGTATCTAAAACTATCACTTAAATTATGTGCAGAAATGCCTTATAGCCAATGGATCTAAATATGAATGGTACTTGGATAGTGGCTATTCAAGGCATATGTTAGGAGATAATGGAACAATTCTTCACCCTTAAGAAGAAGGAAGGGGGAGTAGTCACCTTTTACGATAATGGCAAAGGCAAAATTATTGATATTGGTAAAATTCAAATTACTCCATCTACCTATATTGACAATGTTTTGTTAGTTGACAACTTGAAACATAATTTGCATAGCATTAGTCAACTATATGATAAAGGTTATAAGGTCTCATTTGAATCATCCATATGCATTGTATCTAGTTTCTTAGATGATAGCTTAAAATTTATTGGATTTAGGCATGACAACATTTACATGGTTGATCTTACCATGAAATCACCACGAAGAGTAGTCAATGCCTAGTTGCTATGAATGTTAACATCAAGAAAACTAGTTGGCTTTGGCATCATAGATTAGGACATGCAAGCATGCATACTCTTGCGAAAATTATTCAAATTAAATTTTAATTATGATCATGTATGTGATGCTTGTCAACTTGGAAAAAAAAACTAAGGAGAGTTTCAAGCCTAAAAAGATGGTTTCAATTTCTAGGCCTCTTGAACTAATTCATATGGAACTTATTTGGACCTACTAGGACTACTAGCCTAGGAGGAAAGAAATATGGTCTTATAATAGTTGATAATTTCTCTTGATTCACATGGGTTTTATTTTTGGCACACAAAGATAAAGCTTTTTTCATGTTTTCAAAGTTTTATAAAAATATTTTGAATGAAAGAGAACTCTACTATTGTTTGTATTCATAGTGATCACGACACTGAATTTGAAAATAAATTCTTTGAAGATTTTTGCAACGAGCATGGTATTGAACATAACTTTTATGCACCTAGAACTTCTCAATAAAATGGAGTAGTTGAAAGAAAGAATCGAACTCGAGTAGATATGGCTTGTATCATGTTGCATGAAGGAAAACATCCCAAATATTTTTGGGCTGAAGTCATAAATACAGCATGTTACATCCTTAATAGAGTTTTAATTCATCTTATCTTAAAGAAAACTCCCTATGAGCTTTGGAAAGGAAAAAGATTTAATATTAACTACTTTCAAATCTTTGGTTGCAAGTGTTTTATTCATAATAATGGTAAAGATAATCTAGGTAAATTTGATGCTAAGGTAGATGAGGGTACTTTTCTTGGATATTCTATATCTAGTAAAATATATAGGATCTTCAACAAACACTCATTGATTGTTGAAGAATCCATTCATGTTGCATTTGATGAAACTAATAATCTACCTTCGAGAAAGAAAGATATTCTTGATGATGATGTAGGAATTCTAGAAAGTGATATGAAGGAGCTCAATTTGAAGGATAATATCATCCATAATGAAGAAAAACTAACTATGGCTATTGAACATGAAAAGGATAGCGAACAAGAAATAATAAAAAAATATGGAGATCTATCCAAGGAGTGGAGGTATGCACATAACCATCCAAGAGATCAAATCTTAGGTCATCCTTTGCAAGGGATAAAAACTAGATCTTCATTTAAGGATAATTTTGATTATCTTGCTTTTGTTTTTTAAATTGAACCTAAAAGCATAGAAGAAGTTGAAAATAATTATAATTGGATGTTAGCTAAGCAAGAAGAACTTAACCAATTTGAAAGAATAATATTTAGACTCTTACAGATAGACCTCTAGATTATCCCATAATTGGAACTAAATGGGTATTTAGGAACAAACAAGATGAATATGAAAATATAATAAAAAATATAGCTAAATTAGTTGTGAAAAGATATAATTAAGAAGAAGAGATTGACTTTGATGAAACATATGCTCCTGTAGCAACACTAGAATCTATAAGAATTTTACTTGCTTTTGCTTGCTACATGAACTTTAAATTATTTAAAATGGATGTGAAGAGTGCCTTCTTGAATAGTTATATCACTAAAGAAGTGTTTGTAGGAACCGATCTAGGTTAAATTTTGAAATTTTTTCAGATCTATGCAGTGGAAGACATGAATTAATCATATTAATTTATAATAAAATATGAAAAGTTTTAGATCTAGAATTCTATTACATGATCTAAGCATGATATTAAATCAAAAAATAAAATATGTAAAGAGAAAATTATCGATCACATCAACATAGATCTACACTATATCTCAACTAAATATGTAATAGGAAGATCAGATCAAATTTACCTTTAAATCTTGAATTCTTAACTCACTGATCTAGGTCTGAGATGGTTGCTCTTAGTCACACACATGTCTGGCCTCTTCAGTTATCCACACGAGCCCTCAATCATAGATTTAAAGTCCGATGCTCAAAAATCAATACAGTATGCTAGTACTATGCTGATCCTTCTTCGACGATCAATTTGGATCTTTCTTCCTGCAAGCTTGGACTCTTCAACTTTCAAAAGTCAAGGAAGATGATTCACCACATTGAGACACCTCTCAAAATCACAAAAGGGATGGAGGAGGATATGTAGAAATCAAATCCTAGAAGAAGACCCTCTTCTTCTTCTTTGTTCTCTCACTAATACTTAGGTTTTTCTCTTCCCAAAATTCCAACGTCCAAGATATTTGTGCCCAAGTTTCTCTATGCCTCAATAGCCCTCTCAAGTCTCTAAAATTCATGAAAAAATTAGCACAGAAATTATTTTATAGAAGGAGATATGGAGGAATCCTTGACTAGGTTAAATACCTAGTCAAGAGATATCCAAGCTAGGCAAGACTTGGGGTGCCCTACTCTTGGCCGCCCCCACCTTTTTTTTCTTCATGGACCATTAGGTTTTATCACATAAAATCTCTCTTAAAATCCATGAAAAAATCACCAAAAAATCAGAGGTGTGGGTGGAATAAAGAGGGAGGAGTTTTAGTTGCTTAAAATTCTATCTCATAGAGTTTAAATCAACTCAAACTCCTTCTTTGACTTGGTCCACCTTTAATTTTCCATGTAAGAAAGAAGGGAGGGACCTGGGCATGTCTGGAAGGCCTAAGAGAATATTTTTATGAGAAAATCCAAAGAAAAAAATGCATGGGCTTTGGGAATTTGGATGGCGCAAGGAAATTGGAGTCCTAGTCTCATTAGGACTCCTAGTTTGACTTGGTCCAACTTGATCCTTGGACCAAATTAAATCAGGATTTAATTAACCCAATTAGAATAGATCTTAGTCCAACTAATAACCTAATTAAATTAGATTAAATTAGATTTATTTTTGATTTAATATTTAATTAAATTAAAAATTGAGTTGATACAAGTCCTAATTGAACTAGGACTCGTTCCTCCTTGCAATTGGCTCATGCAATAAACTAATTAAACTTGATCCAATCAAACCCAAATCAAATCTAATTAAATCATATTTAATTATAGCTAATCTCAATCCTCTGACTTAATTAAATTAAGTTAATTAGTAATTAAATTATTAATCAATCCTCCTACAATACTTGCACTATGTTAAACAATCAATATGGTCAAACATCAATCGTATTGATTGTTTGACCTATGAACGATTCTTAATCATCGATCAACCATCCGATTAGATCAAGAACTCTTATGTGTATGACCTTATAGGTCCAAATCTAAGCCAGTAACATAGAAATAAATTTCTATACCAATCAAAGTGACCATCTAGTAATGGTACTCAACGGTTGGATAGGTCAAATGTGTAGAACAACCTCATTAGAACCAATATGGATATAGTTTCTGTAAAATTCATCTCCTTGACCAAAATGCTCATAGGATACCTCAAAGTTTAACTATCAACCCTGATTAGATCATCCACATAGCATTTCAAAATATCAAATTTATCTCATAGATTACCCAAGCCAAGGTTTTTGCTATATTGAAATACAGTGATGCATTCTTCTCCAACTCTTGCAGTGGTTAATCCCATCTTTATCACTTACCGATGATGCATGCTAATTTATAGCTATGGCAAGTGCACCAGTCGGTCAAGTAATAAAGGGAATGAGTAGAGTATCATCCCTAGAGGATTGGAAAATAAGTACTGAAAAGCTCTTTCCTATGCTTTATTTAGAAGATCGATTTATGAGAATAAGAAATTAAAGAAAAAATTAAAAAAATAATTAAAAGTTTTTAATTAAATAGAGAGAGTGTAAATTATTAGGGTTTTAAACTCAAGAGCAATGGATTACTAAGGCAATCGGTTCACCAACTCAGTCAATATAATATTCAGATTTTTAGATTAATTTTATTTCATGTGACGGTGGAGTCTCCTAATTTATTCACTACCCTTTGGTCCAGGCATAGCAAAACTATCAATATTTATTAATTATCCTTTGATCCAGGTGTAATTTAAATAAATATTAATGCATTAGAGTTTTGTGAAATCCCTCTAATTAAAATACGCTGCATCCAAAGTGCACTAAAATTCCTGCATGCATATGAATTCTAATTTGATTCATAATACAAGGTATATAATCAAGAAGCATTAACATAGATGTACTTGGTCCGTAACATCTATGTTCATCAGATCAATTAGAAGATGGCCAGTAATCTAAAAGCATTAAGATCAGATTTATATACTCCTCATGAATAAAATTTAAAAATAAATCACACTGAATATTGCATCAAAAGAGTGGCTACACCTTAGCCTTAGTAAAAGAAAATTTAGTTCATGATAACAAATTCAAAAACAGCAAATAAAATAAAAAGTATAGAGAAATTAGACTATTTGATTGCTGAAATTGATTATCCATTGCTCTTGGCGTGGAGAACTTGGTGAAGAAGAAGATGCTCTTCGATCGATATCTTGATTATTGAAAGAAATCAAAAATCTTTTTTTTTCTCTCACAAATCACTCTTCTCTTTCTATGTTCTCCTCTCTTTTTCTTTTTGTTTTTCTTTATTTCTCTAACTCTCTCCCTTTTTCTCTTTTTCTCTTTTTCTCTGACTTCCCTCCTCTCTTTTCTATGGCAACAGTAGGTTTTTATAGGTTAAGAGATTGACTTCCCCCCAAAATCCCTTAGAAATTAGGTTTAAGACTCCCAAAATAACCCAAATTAGGATCGAATAATTCTGCCCGTTAGATGTTGATCAAACATTCCAAAAATCACTTAAAAATCCCTTAAAATAACCCAAATCACGTCGAATTTTATGATAGCCATTGGATCAACCGTTGGATCGAATCTAGGCCATCCGATTGCATAGAAAGAAGCCTTCTGATCTTTAGTTTAATGTCGGGATGAATCTCAGCCGTTGGATCTCGATCGGGAGCTATGGATGCCGTCCATCAGCGCCTTCGTTTCGACCGTCCGATCGAGTTTCAGTAAAAACCACCCATTGAATCAGCCAAAATTCCCAAATTACCCTCCATAGACCATGCGCAAGCCCGATGTTGCGTGGACCACCATGTTCTTCAGCCAATCAGAGCACGCTTTTTTTTGTGAAATTCCAAAAATACCCTTCAGATGGTCCATCGTGCACCACGAAAAATGCTGATGTCATCCTGACATCAGCGTTGCATCGGTGGGTTGGTCTGTTATTTCGGTCAAACCGGGCCAAACCGCTGAGCCAATTTTTTGAACCAATTTGAACCAAACCAATTTTTTTTTTTTTTTTTGAAATTCAATTCCTAGCTCGTTTGAAGTCCGTTTTGCCTGAAATTTATTTCATCTGAACCAGAAAAATAAGATCTTCATATTGGTGGCCTTCTTTCCTATATAAGATTAATAAAAGTATCAATTTCTAAAGAAATAGATTAATTTATTTTATAATTTAATACTTTTATTAGTATATTTTTACCACTTATCACACCCCCAACTTAGTCATTGCTAGTCCCTTAGCAATATTTTATTTAATACCATGTTTCAATAAGATTATCCATCACAAAGATAAAATCTAGGATTAAAGATCAAAAAGTTTAGAAAATACTGCTAACTAAGCATTGAGCTTCAGAAGCAAATTTTTCAGTCAATACAATTAAAAACTTTCTTAGAGTACATCAAAGATCTATAGCACTTGTGTTCGTGATGACTAACTTTAGCATTTCAGTATTAAATTAAAAGAACAAAAGTATCTTCTCTTATCACCTATTTTGGTCAATTTTCTATACATTCTCAATTTTATACTCATGAATTAAGGTAGCTTTCACACTGCCTTTCTTTTTTCCTTTTTTTTTTTTTTTTTTTTTTTTGTGCTGAGCATCCTGGCCTTTCCTTCACCGTTTTACATGAATTTTCATACTTGACCTAGGTGCAGAGACCCAGTTACTAGGCTTTGGGCAATCCACATATACTCTATCTTTTGCACTTTATTTTAGGCAGGTAGCTCTTTTCCTTAAATTCAAGTTTCTTTGATTAGAATGTATATTAATTATCCAATTTTCAGTGATAATTGAATCCTCAGTTGGCCTTATAATCAATACCTACTTTGCCTTGTTAGTGTGCATGTGCAATTAAAAGTGCTAATAATCTTTTAATGAC
>QRFJ01003388.1:0-79964 GCA_006176705.1 Cocos nucifera | reverse complement strand
CTAAGTGGCTGCTAAAGTTGACAAATACATCTACTTCTTTAACACGTTACATTCATTAGCAAAATTAAATTCTTCTTTTATTCACTTGCCATATCTATCTGCTCCAGATTTTCTTCTGACACATGATTTTCTTTTATTTTATACACTTATTCTACATTGTCTTAAAGGAGAAGAAAAATAAAATGGTGCAATAATAGGCATAGGAAGGAATACACCTGATTTTGTTACTTTTGGTTCTTTGCGAGCTTTGAAATTTTGCTTGAGTATCTCATTGATTTTTTCTGCAAAATTTAAAGATACACACCAGAGGGTAGATAAAAAGAGCAACAACAAATTACTGAAAAATAAAAAAAAAAAGATAAAGTATGATCGCAAAACTAAAGAAAAGAAACAAACCTATCTAGTATTCTCAAATTTATAGTCTCAGCTGACTTTCTTTGAGTTTTAAAGGGATCAATTCGGTGCTAACTTCAATTGGAAATACTTTCATGTTGATTGAAGTCTCTTTCAATTTGACATTGCTCACTTTTATAGTCTCAAACCTTTTTTCTCAGAATTCTCAGATAATGGGATTATCAAAATATCAATTAGAAACAAGTTGATTATCATCAGTGTTTTAGTATCTTTGAAAATATAAAAGAATTTGGGTTCAAAAGAAACCATGACCATTAACCCAAAAGAACACAAGAAAACTTGGGTACCTAAAACTGTCACTTAAATTATGTGCAGGAATGTCTTACAGCCAATGGTTCTAAATACGAATGGTACTTGGATAGCGGCTGCTCAATGCATATGTTGGGTGATAAGGAGCAATTTTTTATCTTTGAGAAGAAAAAAGGGGGAGTAGTCACCTTTGGCGACAATGATAAAGGCAAAATTATTCGTATTGATAAAATTCAGATTACTCCATCTACCTTCATTGACAATGTTTTATTAGTTGACTACTTGAAACATAATTTGCTTAGCATTAGTTAGTTATGTGATAGTGGTTATAAGGTCTCATTTGAATCATCCATGTAAATAGTATCTAGTTCCTTAGATGATAGCTTTAAATTTATTGGATTTAGGCGTGGCAACATCTTTATGGTTGATCACCATGAAATTGCCACAAAGAGTGGCCAATGCCTAGTTGCTATGAATGCTAACATCAAAGAAAGTAGTTGGCTCTGGTATTATAGATTAAGTCATGCTAGCATGCATACTCTTTCAAAATTACTCAACAAGGGGTTAGTTAAAAGATTGCCTGAATTAAATTTTCATTATGATCATATACGTAATGCTTGTCAACTTGAAAAATAAACAAGGAAGAGTTTCAAATCTAAAAATATGACTTCAAATTCTAAGCCTCTTGAACTGATTCACATGGACTTGTGGACCTACTAGGACTACCAGCTTAGGAGGAAAGAAATATGGTCTTATGATAGTTGATGATTTTTCTTGATTCACGTGGATTCTATTTTTGGCATACAAAGATGAAGCTTTTTTCATGTCTTCAAAGTTCTATAAAAATATTTTGAATGAAAAGAATTTAACTATCATTTGTATCCATAGTGATCATGGCACTTAATTTGAAAACAAATCCTTTGAGGATTTTTGTAAAAAATATGATGTTGAACATAACTTTTCTGCACCTAGAACTCTTCAACAAAATGGAATAGTTGATAGAAAGAATAGAATCTTAGTTGATATGGCTTGTACCATATTATGTGAAGGAAAACTATTGAAATATTTTTGGACTGAAGCCATTAAAATAACATATTATGTCCTAAATGTTAGATATGTGTGCCCTAGAAGCTAGAATTGGCTAACACTTGTAATACACATCTAAGGACAAAATTAAAATTTTGATAATAAATAATAAAATAGATTATTTTCTATCACAATGTGTATTTAAAAATGTCTGTGATACATCCCTTGAGTTAATGGTAATGATAGTTCATATTTTCAAGAGTTGAAAATTTAAGATATAAATTTTCATTATTAACTCATAAAATGCTTCCGACCGTAGGATCATCATGAGGATGGTAATTGATCCAGAAGGTTGGTGTACGATCGCTTCTTTAGGATAGATGAGTCTTGAGTCTACGGTGTAGAGACACTGAAGTGAGAGTACAGGTACTCATTAGAGAACAAGGGTACTAAGCATGACCATCTCAAGCAGTTATGAGGAAGTCTACATTCTCGTCGATGATTGGTTCGAAGTTGTAGTGGTGTGTTAGGTTCTTTGACCTGAGGTGCATCGGTAGTTCATCTTGAGGGTGTTATAGTTTGACTACACCATAACTCGATCTCCTAGCCATTCGAAATCCTGAGGTGTATGTTGGTTATAGCATGTTCATTGTAGAAATTGGATTGCACCAATAGGAGATCTATCTATCTCGGTAGATGAGGAGCAGCCTTATGATGATCGAGAGAATCAAATCCATAAGCCCATGGCCATGGTAGAGTGAAATAATAGAAAGAGTTTCTATTATGGCTTTTACATTGAACTTGAATCGAATGATTAATTCATATGACGAAAATTAGGATTTGACGAGATCACCTTAACCTTAATCCAATCAAGGCTCAAGATAGAGAAACTTAATCACACAAGTAACTATTAGATATATGTGCCCTAGAAGCCAGAATTGGCTGACACTTGTAATATACTTCTAGGGGCAAAATTATAATTTTAACTAAAATCAATAAAATGGATTATTTTCTATCACATATGTGTATTTAGTGTCTGTGATACATCCTTTTAGTTAATGGTAATGATAATTCATATTTTCAAGAGTTGAAAATTTAAGACATGAATAATCATTATTAACTCATAAAATGCTTCCGACCATAGGATCATCACGAGGATGGTGATTGATCCAGAAGGTTGGTGTACAATCACTTCTCTTTAGTAGATGAGTCTTGAGTCTACGGTGTGGAGACATCGGAGTGAGAGTACAGGTACTCGTTAGAGAACGAGGGCACTGAGCGTGACCACCTCGAGTAGTCATTAGGAAGTCTACCTTCTCGTCAATGACTGACTCGATGCTGCAGTGGTGTGTCTGGTTCTTTGACCTAAGGTGCATCGATAGTTCACCTTGAGGGTGTTATAGTTTGACTACACCATAACTCGATCTCCTAGCCATACGAAATCCTGAGGTGTATGTTGGCTATAGCATGTTCATTGTAGGAACTGGATCGCATCAAGATGGAATCTATCTACCTCGGTGGTAGAGGAGCAGCCCTATGATGATCATGAGAATCAAGTCCAGAAGCCCATGGCCATGGCAGAGTGAAATAATAGAAAGAGTTTCTATTTAGGTTTTCACATCGGACTTGAATCGAATGATTACATCATATGACAGAGACTAGGGTTTGACGAGTTTACCTTAACCCTAATCTGATCGGGGCTCAAGATAGAAGAACTTAATCACACAGGTAGCTGCACCAAGAGGTTCGCATTCAGCTCTGATGGGTTGCCACCATATACTGCTAGGTGTCACTGGTGGATTTTGGGAGCAATTAGAATGATTTAGATGATCGATCATTCTAGCTGTTCGAATCAGAAGAGTTCTGATCCATCGAAAGGAGTTTCGATGATGTCGATGATAGAGATCATGACATATCCCATTACCATACAGAACTGAACCTAACTGGGTCACACAAACAAGGGTTTGAATCTGGTGATCATCAATTGAACTGATCCAGTTCAATTGATCTGAATGAGATTCAATTAGGTTCAAGGAAATCGTGCTAGCACTCGATTGAACCTAACGTTCTTCTTTTACTATCATAAATAGTTGTCCTGACTGAGCCAAAGGAGTTTGTGCTCAATCAGAGGCCTTCACTTGGTCTGACTGGAGCCTGTCTAGATCAGAAAAGGATTGTCTTATTTTGTAAGACAATACCTGCCATTTTTGGTCACCTACCATTTCTCGTCCTTTGACTTTGGTCAAAAGTTGACCTTTGACTGGTCAAATGTTGACCATTGACACTTTGACTTTTATCCACGTGTCATGCACCTATTGGAGAGCTGGTGGGGGCCTGTCTCCCACTAGAACCTGGCAAGGAGGAGGGTGCATGCCACCCTTGGCGTGTGCCCAAGCAGGAGGCGCCCAGGAGTCCTTGTTGGACAGGGACTCCATCTCCCTTTTTGATTTCGATTAGACTTCTCCTAAGAACCAAGTTTGACTGGTCTTAGGCGCCATCTAAGGAGGAATCCAAGGGAACTCTATTCCCATCAATCAGATTTAGATCTGATTTCACAATGGTTGTGATTGGTTGGGAAAAAGAGGAGTTGGATCACGCTTAGTCTATAAATAAGATCCTACGCCCAACTAAAAGAGCAATTGAAAATTCCCCATGCCCCAAGGCTGTCTCCCTCCTCCTCCTCCATGCCAAGTCCATCTTCTCCCTCTTCTCTCCATGCCCAATGGTGTTTGGGATCCATGTTGGTGCAATCCAGATGAGAGAAAGGCGACAAAAGCTAGAAGGCTGCACTGCTGCAAAGGACAACTGCTGATCTTCAAAAGGTGTTTTGAAGATCCTCCAGATCAGATCCAGATCTGATTTTTGGAGACGTGATAGAGAAGAAGAGGATCTCCAGATCCAACCTGAGTGGATATCCGATAGAGGCCAGGCACTTGCGTGGCTAGATCCAGAACCTTCCGCTGCTTACAGGATCATCAACGGGTAATAGGATTACCCTACATCAAGGTAAATTAAATTTAATTTAATTTATTTAGATTTTATTTTTATTATTAGAATAATAAGAATCAGATCTAAAATATCCTAGATCTGATTAGGATCAAAGAGAAAAATTTTTGAAATATATCTCTTGATCTGATCAGATCTGAACGAACCTGGATCCGAAAAATCAGGATTTTCCTTCAACTGGTATCAGAGCCAAGGTTCTAAAAGTATTTAGATCTGAATTTTAAATTTATTTTAATTAAAAAATAAGTGATTTCAGATGTCACATGAGATGTGATCAGATCTGAAATTAGAAAAAATTAAAATTAAATGATTTGGATCTAAGATTAGAAAATATGCATGACTAGTTCTAAAATAGAATAGTTCTATAGAATAGTCTTGCATGTTTTTAATTTAATTTGATTAAATCATATTTTAGATCTATTTATTTACTATTTTTTGATATTATAATTATTATAATAATATCTAAAAAATAGCAAATAAAAATTATTTAATTTTAAACATCATATGAGATATGATTGATGCATGTCTAGACTAGTTGTAGAATAGTTCTACATAGTTGTCTAGATTAGAGTTTATTTTGATTAGATCAATTTAAATCTAATTTTTTAGATTATTATGAGATAATTTAGATCTAAAAACATGCATGATTCGATACATGAGATGTATGCAAAATATGCCATGATTAGATCTAATTTGTATATGAGATATATGATATAGATCTAAAACTATTTTGTAGTATTGCATGTTCCTGATTAAGGCGTTCCTCTTGGCCGTCCGGTCATAAGAATGAAGAAGGGTTTAAAGGCCCTCTCCTTCCCATTCGATGGGGTGTTCTTATGATGTGTAGGGGTGCTGCGCATTCGTCCTTAATCAGAAACCAAAACTTACTTTCTGCAAAACCCTAGATCCTGAAACCCTAGGATTTATTGTGCATATTTTGTTTATGAACCCTACTTAATTAAAGAATTAAGATTATGGAAATATTAATTAGGTCTAAAATTGAGAATTTTAGATCTAAGACATATTCATAATACTGGGTTCGGGCTTGGGTAGCTCAATTAGGTCTAAGCGGTTGATCAAACCGAATCAAGAGTTGGTTAGATGGGATCAACAATGCTTAAATTGACCAGCCTAATAGGATTAAGTCTGGGTCAAGATCGAGTCACGATCAAGCAAGACCTAATTAGGCTCAGAGGTTAGAGTCTGGATTGTAGGCTAACCCAATTGGTTCTGGCTCAATAATTTGGTGTCTAAGGTAAGTTTGGCACATACGACCGACTGATTTTTAATTGGAAGCTACTCGACCTGAATGCGTTCTTGTACGAGTTAATGGCATATTCCTTCCACCGGTCTCACTTACCTGGCCATATCTGTTGACACAGTTCTGATCTGAGGTGGTCAATAATCCGAGCTAACCCATGCCACTAGGTTAGTCATAATTGTTATGACTATGACAAGTCTAGTTTAATGAGACCTGAATCAATTCTCCCTAAGAAAAGATTAAGTCTGAGGTCTTCCACCATTGTAGATGTGCGGGCCCTTCTCGGGGTTGATTGTTCTCGGCTGGATACAGTGGCTCAGTTGCACCGAAAGATGCAACCATGTCTATTAGGCATTGGATGCTATGGGCTGGAGGATGAGTTGGGCTCAATATTTCGGATACGGTGAGAGACTCAATTAGGAAATCCAGTCTGTGCAAATGGTGGGTCTGACTTAACTAAGGAGTGGATCAATATTTCGGATACGGTGAGATTCATGAATTAGAGACCAAGTTTGGGTGCACCATGATTAGAGAATCATTGAACAAGAGTTGTTCACTCATTGGCTAACCCATCACCAATAACTGTTAGGTGAGGTGATGAGTCAGTTGGTGAGACCGCACCACCCACTAGAAATCATTAATCATGGAGATTTTTGCATCTCTACAGAGAGGAGTGTAGGGATCCGAGAAAATAGTGGGAGCTAATTTGTTTAAAAATAAAATTTCTAAATAAATTGGTCAAGTCATAATTACAGTATCTAACTAGAATCTTTGACTCTCTATAGGAAAAATATCTGCGTCCAACCCATTAGGCACGTATCCTGGACACACATAGACTGACCGAACCCAATTATAAAGATTGGCTCAGGAACTACAAAATTATTTTGGGTTCCGAGAAGTTAACCCATGTATTGGACCAGGACCCTCCCACCTTACCAGCCCGTCCATCCATTGAATAGAGAGCGTCTCTGAAAAAATGGATAGACGAAGATAATAAGGCCAGATATTACATGTTGGGCTCGATGTCTGATGAGCTCCAGCGCCAACATGAAGATATCGGGACTGCTCGCCAAATGTTGGCTCACCTGCAGGAGATGTTTGGTGAACAGAGTCGCGCAGCCAAGTATCAAGTCACGAAATGACTTTTTAAGGCTAAGATGCATGATGGGCAGTCAGTCCAAGATCACTATCTGATGATGATCAAGGACATGGAAGAGCTTGAGAAGCTCGGTGTGAAGTTAGACTTGGATCTGCAGAACGATATTATTCTGCAATCCTTGACTGATGCATATGGGCAATTCATCATGAATTACCACATGCATAAACTTCAAAATTCCTTGGCCGAATTAATGAATATGCTGGTCACCGCTGAGCTTTCTATGAAAGGTTCTAAAGGCTCAGTTCTTGCTATGGAATGGACTTCTTCCAAAAGAAAGTCTTATGGAAAGAAAAAGAAGTCTGTGAAAAAGCAGAAGGTGGAAGGAGGAAAGAAGAAGAAGGCAGAGCCGAAGATGAAAGCCCGCTGCAAAGAAAAAGTGTTTCCATTGCAACAGCGACGGCCATTGGAAGCGAAACTGCCCTACTTACCTGGCCACCCTGAAGAACAAGAAGGAAGGTCCTTCTGGAGGTATGCTCGTTATTGAGTCTAACCTTATGATTTCTTCTGCATCCAGTTGGGTGCTTGACTCTGGTTCTAGTGCTCATCTGTGCACTTCCATGCAGGGTCTTGAGGATAGCAGGAGGCTGAGGGATGGAGACATGATCCTACGCATCGGTAATGGAGCAAGAGTTGCTGCAGTAGCCATGGGAACATACCCTCTTCGATTACCATCTGGTTTAGACTTAGTTTTGAAAGACTGTTATTATGTGCCTGCAGCTAGCAGAAATTTGATTTCTGTTTCATGCTTAGCACTAGAAGGCTATGTGATTACCTTCTTTAAGGACCATTGTAACATTCTTTATGAAAGAAATAAAATTGCAAATGGTTTCCTTATTAACGGTCTTTATCAGCTACATATTGATGTACCTATTCTAACTATCGAGCAAAACGTGAATGCCAAACGACCTAGGGATAGTCCAAATGATAGATATCTATGGCACCTAAGATTAGGTCATATAGCAGAAGATAGGATCAACAAATTGGAGAAAAATGGGCTATTGAGTCCATTGACTTTCGAGTCATATCCAACTTGTGAATCTTGTCTTCAAGGCAAAATGACCAAACTCCCTTTTGTAGGACATGGGGAGAGGGCCACAGATCTCCTTGCCCTAGTACATACTGATGTGTGCGGCCCATTTGATGTGCCGGCTAGAGGCAATTTTGTCTACTTCATTACCTTTATCGATGATCTATCTAGGTATGGGTATGTGTATCTTATGAGACACAAGTCTGAAGCTTTTGAAAAGTTCAAAGAATTCAGACATGAAGTAGAAAAACAAACTCGAAAAATCCATTAAGGTTCTTCGATCAGATCGAGGAGGTGAATACCTTAGCCGGGAATTCCTAGACTATCTTAAGAAAAATGGCATAGTCTCTCAATGGACTCCACCAGGAACACCTCAACTCAACGGGATTTCAGAATGGAGAAATCGGACTCTATTGGATATGGTTCGATCCATGATGAGCTTCACAGACCTCCCTGATTTTTTTTGGGGACACTCATTGTTAACTTCAATTTATCTACTGAATAGGGTTCCCTCTAAAACCGTTCCTACCACACCGTATGAGATATGGCACGGTAAGAAATCAAGTCTGAGTCATCTCAGAATTTGGGGTTGTCCGGCTCATGTCAAAAGACAACAAGCGGACAAGTTAGAGTTTAGGTCCTTCAGAGCTCGATTCATAGGATATCCTAAAGAGTCATTAGGATACTATTTCTACATTCCAGAAGACCACAATGTGATTGTGAGTCGACATGCCATCTTTCTTGAAAAATAGTTTATTCAAGACAGCGGCATTGGAAAGCAGATTAAGCTTGATGAGAAAGTCTCATAAGTACAATGAGCTAAGGACCAATTGGAACCAAATCAGGTTGAGCCAATAAGAACACTACCTCCTCCACCTCGTAGATCGGAAAGAGTTTCCCATCCCCCTGAAAGATACTTAGGTATTATTTCAGAGGAAGTAGAGGAAATGTTCCTCGTAGGTAATGGTGCTCATGGTGATGATCCCAAAACCTACAATGAGGCGATATCAGATATCGACTCCGAGAAATGGCTAGAGGCAATGCAGTCAGAAATTGACTCGATGCACTCAAACCAAGTCTGGACCTTGGTAGATCCACCAGAAGGTATAGTACCTATTGGGTGTAAATGGATCTTCAAGAAAAAGATTGGTGCAGATGGGAATGTGGAGACATTCAAGGCTAGACTAGTGGCAAAAGGTTATAGTCAACACGAAGGCATTGACTATCAGGATACCTTTTTCCCAGTGGCTATGCTAAAATCCATCCGCACATTGCTTGCCATTGCAGCCTATTTCGATTATGAAATATGGCAAATGGACGTAAAAATGGCATTCTTGAAATGGATATCTTGAGGAAGATATCTATATGGAACAGCCGCTAGGTTTCACATCCAGTGATACTGATCACAAGGTTTGCAAGCTGCAAAGGTCCATATATGGACTTAAGCAAGCATCTCAGAGCTGGAACACTCGTTTCAATGATGTGATCAAAATGTTTGGTTTCATCAAAAATGAAGAGGAACCATGTGTCTTCAAAAAGGTCAGTGGGAGCACTGTTGTCTTCCTCGTATTGTACGTGGATGACATCCTCCTTATTGAGAATGATATTCCCATGATGACGAACAGTCAAATTATGGTTGTCCAAGGAATTCTCCATGAAAGACCTAGGTGAAGCATCCTTTATTCTAGGAATTAAGGTCTATAGGGATAGACCGAATAGGATGCTAGGACTTTCACAGAAGATGTACATAGAGAAAGTACTAAAGAGGTTTAGTATGGAAAACTCTAAGAGGGGATTAATACCCTTCAGACATGGTATTCATCTTTCCAAGAAGATGTGCCCTAGCACACCTGAGGAAATAGAATGCATGAGCAAGATCCCTTATGCTTCTGCAATAGGGAGCCTCATGTATGCCATGCTATGTACACGACCTGATATAGCCCATGCTGTGAGTGTCACAAGCAGATATCAGTCAAATCTAGGTGAAGAACACTGGACTTCTGTGAAATGTATCCTTAAGTACTTGAGAAGAACTAAGGATATGATGTTGGTCTTTGGTAATGGAGAACTCCAAGTTCAGGGATACACAGACTCGGATTTCATGTCCGATATAGATGATCGAAAGTCGACATCTGAGAAGTCTGTTTGTGTGCAATGGTGGTGCTGTCAGCTAGAAGAGTTCCAAGCAAATCGTGATAGCAGATTCCACCATGGAAGCAGAATATATCGCTGCATCAGAGGCTGCGAAGGAAGCATTCTGGTACAAGAAGTTTGCTGCAGAAATCGGAGTAATGCCATCAGATGCCATTCCTCTATACTGCGACAATAATGGCGCCATAGCCCTTGCTAAGGAGCCAAGGTCTCACCAGAAATCCAAGCATATTGAGCGGCGATACCACCTCATCTACGATTACCTCGAGAAGGGTTACGTTGAGGTCAAGAGAGTCAACTCCACAGACAATGTGGCAGACCCACTTACAAAGCCGTTGGGCCAGCAGAAGATCGAAGCCCACCTTGAGAAGATGGGACTTAGACTTGTAGCCAATTGGCTTTAGGATAAGTGGAAGATTGTTAGATATATGTGCCCTAGAAGCCAGAATTGGCTGACACTTGTAATACACTTCTAGGGGCAAAATTATAATTTTGACTATAAATCAATAAAATGGGTTATTTTCTATCACATATGTGTATTTAGTGTCTGTGATACATCCTTTGAGTTAATGGTAATGATAATTCATATTTTCAAGAGTTGAAAATTTAAGACATGAATAATCATTATTAACTCATAAAATGCTCCCGACCATAGGATCATCACGAGGATGGTGATTGATCCAGAAGGTTGGTGTACAATCGCTTCTCTTTAGTAGATGAGTCTTGAGTCTACGGTGTGGAGACATCGGAGCGAGAGTACAGGTACTCGTTAGAGAACGAGGGCACTGAGCGTGACCACCTCGAGTAGTCATTAGGAAGTCTACCTTCTCATCAATGACTGACTCGATGCTGCAGTGGTGTGTCTGGTTCTTTGACCTGAGGTGCATCGACAGTTCACCTTGAGGGTGTTATAGTTTGACTACACCATAACTCGATCTCCTAGCCATACGGAACCCTGAGGTGTATGTTGGCTATAGCATGTTCATTGTAGGAACTGGATTGCATCAAGATGGAATCTATCTACCTCGGTGGTAGAGGAGCAGCCCTATGATGATCATGAGAATCAAGTCCAGAAGCCCATGGCCATGGTAGAGTGAAATAATAGAAAGAGTTTCTATTTAGATTTTCACATCAACTTGAATCGAATGATTACATCATATGACAGAGACTAGGGTTTGACGAGTTCACCTTAACCCTAATCTGATCGGGGCTCAAGATAGAAGAACTTAATCACACAGGTAGCTGCACCAAGAGGTTCGCATTCAGCTCTGATGGGTTGCCACCATATACTGCTAGGTGTCACTGGTGGATTTTGGGAGCAATTAGAATGATTTAGATGATCGATCATTCTAGCTGTTCGAATCAGAAGAGTTCTGATCCATCGAAAGGAGTTTCGATGATGTCGATGATAGAGATCATGACATATCCCATTACCATACAGAACTGAACCTAACTGGGTCACACAAACAAGGGTTTGAATCTGGTGATCATCAATTGAACTGATCCAGTTCAATTGATCTGAATGAGATTCAATTAGGTTCAAGGAAATCGTGCTAGCACTCGATTGAACCTAACGTTCTTCTTTTACTATCATAAATAGTTGTCGTTACTGAGCCAAAGGAGTTTGTGCTCAATCAGAGGCCTTCACTTGGTCTGACTGGAGCCTGTCCAGGTCAGAAAAGGGTTATCTTATTTTAAGACAATACCTGCCATTTTTGGTCACCTGCCATTTCTCATCCTTTGACTTTGGTCAAAAGTGGACCTTTGACTGGTCAAATGTTGACCATTGACACTTTGACTTCTGTCCATGTGTCATGCACCTATTGGAGAGCTGGTGGGGGCTTGTCCCACTGCCAGAACCTGACAAGGAGGAGGGCGTGGTGTGCGCCCAAGCAGGAGGCGCCCAAGAGTCCCTATTGGATAGGGACTCCATCTCCCTTTTAGATTCCGATTAGACTTCTCCTATGAACCAAGTTTGACTGGTCTTAGGCACCATCTAAGGAGGAATCCAAGGAACTCTATTCTCACCAATCAGATTTAGATCTGATTTCACAAAGGGTTATGATTGGTTGGGAAAAAGAGGAGTTGGATCACGCTTAGTCTATAAATAAGATCCTGCGCCCAACTAAAAGAGCAACTGAAAATTCTCTATGCCCCAAGGCTATCTCCCTCCTCCTCCTCCATGCTAAGTCCATCTTCTCCCTCTCCTCTCCATGCCCAAAGGTGTTTGGGATCCAAGTTGGTGCAATCCAGACGAGAGAAAGGCGACAAAAGCTAGAAGGTTGCACTGCTGCAAAGGACAACTGCTGATCTTCGATAGGTGTTTTGAAAATCCTCCAGATCAGATCCAAATCTGATTTTTGGAGACGTGATAGAGAAGAAGAGGATCTTCAGATCCAGCCTGAGTAGATACCGGTAGAGGCCAACACTTGCGTGGCTAGATCCAGAACCTTCCGCTGCTTATAGGATCATCAACGGGCAATAGGATTACCCTACATCAAGGTAAATTAAATTTGATTTAATTTATTTAGATTTTATTTTTATTATTATAATAATAAGGATCAGATTTGAAAGATTCTAGATCTGATTAGGATCAAAGAAAAAAATTTTGAAATATTTCTCTTGATCCGATCAGATCTAAACGAACTTGGTCCAGGAAATCAGGATTTTTCTTCAGTACTACATCGAGAGGTTCATTTTCAGGTCTGATGGATTGCTACCATATGCTGCTAGGTGTCATTGGTAGATTTTGGGAGCAATTAGAATGATTTGGTTGATCGATCATACTAGTTATCTAATTTAGAAAAGTTCTAATCCATCGGAAGGTGTTTCGATGATGTCGATGATAGAGATCATGACGTATCCCATTACCATATCAAATTGAACCTAATTAGATCACACAAACAAGAGTTTAGATCTGGATATCATCAATCAGACTAACCCAGTTTAATTGATTTGAATAAGATTTAATTAGGTTCAAGAAAATTTTATTAGCACATGATTGTGCCTAATGTTCTCCTTCATCAATCATTAAAGCTTATCTCGACTGAGCCAAATGTGTTTGGGCTCACTCAAAAATCTTTACTTGGTCTGACTAGAGCTTGTTCAAATCAAAAAATAATTATCTTAATTTATGAGATAAATTTAAGACAACACCTGCCATTTTCCGTCACCTGCTAAATCTTGTCCTTTGACTTTGGTCAAACGTTGATCTTTGACACTTAGACATCTGCCCATGTGTCATGCATCCATAGGAGAGAACATGGGGGTTTGTCCCCCTACTAAAAAGAAGAAAGAGAGGTGGCACACACCTAGGGAGGTGTGTGCCCCATGAGGATCATGCCTAGAGTCCCATACAGATGGGACTCCAGTTGCTTCTTGCTTTCAACTTGGGTGGTGCCAAAGAGTCCTCTTTGATCAGTCATGGTGCCACCTAAGGAGTTTTGTGAGGGATTCTAATCTGGTTGGATTAGATGAAGTTATCCCATTAATCAAATTTAGATCTGATTGCACAAAGAGCCATGATTGGCTGGGATGATGTGGCACTGCATGGCGTAGCAGGATCTATATAAACCCTATCTATGCCTAGGATTGAAAGTTTTCTACCCTTTGCCCACACCACAAGGCTTCTCTCCCTCCCTCTCCATGCCACCTTTAGGTCCTCTCTCTCCTATCCACGTCCAAGACTTTTTGGGCTTGAGTTTGGTGCAATCCAAGCAAGAGAAAGGTGACAGGAAAGGAAGAAGGCAGCATTGCTGCTGGAGACAATAGCTGATTTTCAAAAGGTATTTTGAAGACCTTCAAAATCAAATCCAGATCTGATTTTTGGAGTAGAGATTGAGAAGGAGAAGATCTCTAGATCCTATCTGAGTGGACACCAGTAAAGGCTAGGCGCTTGTGTGGCTACATCAAGAATCTCAGGCAAACATCAGGATCATCATAGGGTAATAGGATTACCATAACAAAGATATAATTAAATTAGATATAATTTAATTTAATTTATTTTATTTTATTAAAATAATAAAATCAAATCTAAAGAGTCTTAAATCTAATTTGGATCTAAGAAATTTTTTTTTTAAAATATCTCTCTTGATCCAATCAGATTTGAATGAATCCGACCCCGGTAATAGAGTTTTCGCTTCAACTGATATCAGAGCCAGGTTTTCCCAAATTTATTAGATCTAATTTTATCTAATTTTTATTTGATAATTAGATGATTTCAAATGTCATATGATATATGATTAGATCTAAAATTAAAAAATTAAAATTAAATAATTTAGATTTAAGATGTATGAGATGCATGTCTAGACTAGGAATAGAATTATTCTATATGTAGTCTAACATCACCATAATTTTAATTGGATTAATTATAATTTTTAAATCTAATTATTTACTATTTTTTGATATTATAAATAATATAATTAGATCTAAAAAATAAAAAATAAATTTATTTAATTTTATGATATATGATTCATGCACGTTTAGACTAGTTGTAGAATAGATCTACAAAGTTATCTTGAATAAATTTAATTTGATATGATCAAATTTAAATTTTATTTTTTAGATATTTATAAGATAATTTAGATCTAAAAATATGCATGATATGATACATGAGATGTATGCAAAATATATTTTTAAGTTAGATCAATTTTTATATATGATATATAATGTAGATCTAACTAGTTTTGTAAATTCATCATATTTTTGATTAAGGCATTCCCCTTGGCCATCCAGTCATAGGAATAAAGAAGGATTTAAAGGCCCTCTCTTCATATTCGATGGGATATTCTTATGATGTGTAGGGGTGCTGTGCGTTCGTCCTTAATCAAAAATTAAAAACTTATTTTCCACAAAACTCTAGATCTTGAAACCCTAGAATTTGATTTATATATTTTATTTATGAATCCTAAACATAATTAAGAATTAAGATTACAAAATATATTATGTCTAAAATTGAGAATTTTTAGATCTAAGATATATTCATAAAATTGGATTCGGGCTTGGGTAGCTCAATTAGGTCTAGTGGTTGATCAAATCGAATCAAGAGTCGATTAGATGGGATCAAGAGTGCTTAAATTGACTAGCCTAATAGGATTAAGTCTGGGTCAAGGTCGAGTCACCTGAGTGATCGATCAAGTTAAGAGCTAATTAGGCTTAGTGGTTAGAGTCTGGATTGTAGGCTAATCTGATTGGTTCTAGCTCAATAATTTGGTGTCTAAGGTAAGTTTGGCAGATACGATCGACTAGTTTTTAATTGGAAGCTACTCAACTTGAATGCATTCTTGTCAAGTTAATGGCATATCCCTTCCACCAGTCTCACTTACTTGGCCATATTTGTCAACTCAGTCCTTATCTAAGGTGGCTAATAATCCGGGCTAACCCATTTCACTAAGTTAGTCATAATGCTTATGACTATGTCAAATCAAGTTTAAAGAGATCTAAATCAAATATCCCTAAGAAAAGATTAAGTCTAAGGTCTTTCACCATTGTAGATATGAGGGCCCTTTTCAGGGTTTATTGTTCTCGACTGGTCACAATGGTTTAGTTGCATCAGAAAGATACAACCATGTCTATTAAGCATTGGATGCTATGGGCTGGAGGATGGATTGGGCTCAATATTCTGGATATGATGAGAGACACAATTAAGAATCCAATCTGTGCAAATGGTAGGTCTGACTTAACTAAGGAGTGAATCAGTATTTCAGGCATGATGAGATTCATGAATTAGAGACCAAGCCTGGGTGCACCATGATTAGAGAATCATTGGATAAGAGTTGTTCACTCATTGGCTAACCTATCATCAGTAACTATTAGGTGAGGTGATGAGTCAGTTGGTGGAACTGCATCACCCACTAGAAATTATTAACCATGAAGATTTTTGCATCTCTACAGAGAGAGTGTAGGGATCCAAGAAAATAGTAAGAGCTAATTTATTTAAAATTAAATTTCTAAATAAATTAGTAAAATCTTAATTACAAGATCTAACTAGAAACTTTGATTCTCTATAGAAAAAAGAAAAATGTCTGCATCCAACCCATTAGCTCGTATCCTGGACACCCATAGACTGATAGGACCTAATTACAAGGATTGGCTTCAAAACTTCAAAATCATTTTAGGTTTTGAGAAGTTAACTCATGTATTGGATCAGGATCCTTCCACCTTACCAGCCCGTCTATCCGCTGAATAGAGTGCATCTCTTGACAAATGGATGGATGAAGATAACAAGATCAGATACTATATGTTGGGCTCGATGTCTAATGAGATTCAGTGTCAACATGAATATATCAAGACTGCCCGCCAAATGTTGGCTCACCTGCAAGAGTTATTTAGTGAATAGAGTCGCACAGTTAAATATCAGATCACTAAATGACTGCTTAAGACTAAAATGCATGATGGATAGTCAGTCCATGATCATTGTCTAATGGTGATCAAGGACTTAGAAGAGCTTGAGAAGCCCAAAATGAAGTTAGACCAAGATCTGCAGAATGATATAACTCTGCAATCCTTGACTGATGCATATGGGCTGTTCATCATGAACTACCATATGCATAAACTTTAAAATACTCTGGTCAAGCTTATGAAGATGCTGGTTACTATGGAGCTTTCTATAAAAGGTTTTAAAGGCTCAGTACTTGCTATGGAATGGACTTTTTTTAAGAGAAAGTTTTTTGGAAAGAAGAAGTCTATGAAAAGGCAGAAAGTGAAAGGTGGAAAGAAAAAGAAGGCAGAGCTGAAGAAGAAGGCCGCTGACAAAGAAAAGTATTTTCATTGTAATATTGACGGCCACTGAAAGTGGAACTGCCCTATATACTTGGCCACCCTAAAGAAATAGAAGGAGATAGGTCCTTCTGGAGGTATGCTCGTTATTGAATCTAACCTTACGATTTTTTTTGCATCCAGTTGGGTGCTTGACTCTAGTTCTAGTGCTCATTTGTGCACTTCTATGCAATGTCTTGAGGATAGTAGGAGGCTGAGTGATGGATAGATGATCCTACGCTTCAAAAATGGATCTAGGGTTGCTGCTGTGACCGCAGAAATCTACCCTCTTCGACTACCATCTTGCTTAGATTTAGTACCTAGGAATTTTTATTATGTGCCTGCCGTAAGCAGAAATTTGATTTCTGTTTCATGTTTAGCACAAGAAGGCTATGTAATTAGTTTTCTTAAGGACCATTGTAATAATCTTTATAAAAAAAAATAAAATTACAAGTGATTTTCTCATTAACGGTCTCTATCAGTTACATATTGATGTATCTATCTTTAATATCAAGCAAAATGTAAATGCCATAAAATGACCTAGGGATAGTCCAAATGATAGGTATCTATGGCACCTAAGTCTCGGTCATATAGCAGAAGATAGGATTAACAAATTGAAGAAAATTGGACTATTGTGTCCATTGACTTTCGAGTTATATCCAATTTATGAATCATGTCTTCATGGCAAAATGACTAAACTCTCTTTTGTAGGACATGTGGAAAGGGCCACGGATCTACTTGTCCTAGTACATACTGATGTGTGCGGCCCATTTGATGTATCGGCTAGAGGCAACATTGATTACTTCATAACCTTTATCGATGATTTATCTCGGTATGTGTACGTGTATCTTATGAGACACAAGTTTGAAGTCTTTAAAAAGTTTAAGAAATTCAGACATGAAGTTAAAAAGAAAACTAAAAAATCCATTAAGGTTCTTCGATCAGATCAAGGAGATGAATACCTTAGTCGAGAATTCATAGACTATCTCAAGCAAAATGGCATAGTCTCTCAATGGACTCCACCTGGAACACCACAACTCAATGGGATTTCAGAATGGAGAAATTGAACCCCATTAGATATAGTCCGATCCATGATGAGCTTCATAGACCTTTTTGATTTTTTTGGGGACATAGTCTGTTGACCGCTATATATTTATTGAATGGGTTCTCTCTAAAATCGTTCCTACCACACCGTATGAGATATGGCATGGTAAGAAACCAAGTCTGAGTCATCTCAAAATTTGGAGTTGTCTGACTCATGTCAAAAGACAACAAGTGGACAAGTTAGACTATAGGTCCTTTAGAGCTCGATTTATAGGATATCCTAAAGAATTATTAGGATATTATTTCTACATTCTAAAAGACCACAATGTGATTATGAGTCGACATGCCATCTTTCATGAAAAATAGTTTATTTAAGACAGCGGCACTAGAAAGCAGAATAAGCTAGAGGAGAAAGTCTCATAAGAGCAACGAGCTAAGGACCCCATGGAACCAAATCAGGTTGAGCCAATACAATCACTACCTCCTCCACCTCGTAGATCGAAAAGAATTTTCCATCCCCCTGAGAGGTACTTAGGTACAATTTTAGAGAAAGTAGAGAAAATATTCCTCATAGGTAATGGGGTTCATGGTGATCCCAAAACTTAAGATGAGGCGATATCGGATATCAACTCTGAAAAATGGTTAGAGGCAATGAAGTTAGAAATTGACTCGGTGCACTCAAATCAAGTCTGGACCTTGGTAGATCCATCAGAAGGTATCCTACTGGGTGTAAATGGATCTACAAGAGAAAGATTGGTGCAGATAAAAATGTGGAGACATTCAAAGCTAGATTAGTGGCAAAAGGTTATAGTCAGTGTGAAGACATTGACTATCAGGATATCTTTTTGCCAGCAGCTATGCTAAAATTCATCCGCACATTGCTTGCTATTGCAACTTATTTCGATGATGAAATATGGCAAATGAACATGAAAATGACATTCTTAAATCGATACCTTGAGGAAAATATCTATATGGAACAGCCACTAGGTTTTACATCCAGTGATGCTGATCACAAAGTATGCAAGAGGCAAAGGTCCATATATGGACTTAAGCAAGCATCTCGGAGCTGGAATACTCATTTTAATGATGTGATCAAATTACTTAGTTTCATCGAAAATGAGGAGAAACCATGTATTTTCAAAAAGATCAGCGGGAGCGCTATTGTCTTCCTTGTACTATACATAGATGATATCCTCTTTATTGGGAATGATATTCCCATGTTGACCTAGGAGAAGCATCCTTCATTCTAGGAATCAAAGTCGATAAAGATAGACCGAATAGGATGCTAGGTCTTTCATAGAAGATGTACATAGAGGAAGTGTTAAAGAGGTTTAGCATGGAAAACTCCAAGAGGGGATTGGTACCCTTCAGACATGGCATTCATCTCTTGAAGAAAATATGTCCCAACACATCTGAGAAGATTGAACGTACGAGCAAGATCCCTTATGCTTCAGCAATAAGGAGCCTCATATATGCCATATTATGTACATGACCTAATATAGCCCATGCTGTGAGTGTCACGAGCAGATATCAGTCGAATCTAGATGGAGGACATTGGACTTCTGTAAAATGTATCCTTAAGTACTTGAGAAGAACTAAGGATATGTTGTTAGTTTTTGGTAATGGAGAATCCAAGTTCAGGGATATACAGACTCAAATTTTATGTTCGATATAGATGTTCAAAAGTCAACATCTGAAAGTCTGTTTGTGTGTAATGGTGGTGCTGTCAGTTAGAAAAGTTTCAAGCAGACAGTGATAGTAGATTCCACCTTCGAAGTAGAATACATCGCTGCATCAGAAGCTGCGAAGGAGGCATGTTGGTATAAGAAATTTATCATAGAGATTGGAGTGATGCCATCGGATGCCATTCCTCTGTACTGCGACAATAATGGAGCCATAGCCCTTGCTAAGGAGCCAAGGTCTCACCAAAAATCCTAGCACATCGAGCGGCGATACCATCTCATCCATGATTATCTTGAGAAAGGTTATGTCGAGGTCAAGAGAGTTGACTTCGCATACAATGTGGCAGATCCACTCACAAAATCTTTAGACCAGTAGAAGATCAAAATCCATCTTGAGAAGGTGGGACTTAGATTTATAGCCAATTGGCTTTAGCTCAAGTAGGAGTTTGTTAGATATGTTTTCCCTAGAAGCCAAAATTGGCTGACACTTGTAATACACATCTAAGGGCAAAATTATAATTTTGACTAGAAATAATAAAATAGATTATTTTCTATCACAATGTTGATTTGAAAGTGTCTGTGATACATCCCTTGAGTTAATGGTAATGATAATTTATTTTTTCAAAAGCTAAAAATTTAAGACATAAATTTTTATTATTAACTCATAAAATGCTTCCGACCGTAGGCTCATCATAAGGATGGTGATTGATCTGAAAGGTTGGTGTACGATCGCTTCTTTACAATAGATGAGTCTTGAGCCTATGGTGTAGAGACACCAGAGTTAGAGTACAGATACTCATTAGAGAATGAGGGCACTAAGCGTGACCATCTCAAGCAGTCATGAGGAAGTCTACCTTCTCATCGATGACTAGTTCGAAGCTACAGTGGTGTATCTAGTTCTTTGACCTGAGGTGCATCGGGAGTTCACCTTGAGGGTATTATACTTTGACTATACCATAACTCAATCTCCTAGCCATTCGGAATCCTGAGGAGTATGTTGGTTACAGCATGTTCGTTGTAGAAATTGGATTGCACCAATAGGGGATCTATCTACCTCAATAGATGAGGAGCAGTCCTATGATGATCATGAGAATCAAGTCCATAAGCCCATGGCCATGGTAGAGTAAAATAATAGAAAGAATTTCTATTAGGGTTTTCACATTGGACTTGAATCGAATGATTAATTCATATGATGAAAATTAGGGTTTGACAAGATCACATTAACCCTAATCCGATCTGGGCTCAAGATAGAGGAAATTAATCACACAAGTAACTACACTATGAGGTTCATTTTCAATTTTGATGGGTTGCCACCATATGCTGCTAGGTGTCACTGGTGGATTTTGAGAGCAATTAGAATGATTTGGTTGATCGATCGTACTAGTTGTCTGAATCAAAAAAGTTCTAATCCATCGAAAGATGTTTTGATGATGTCGATGATAGAGATCGCAATGTATCCCATTATCATACAGAATTGAACCTAACAGGATCACACAAATAAGGGTTTGGATCTGGATATCATCAATTGAACTAACCCAATTCAATTGACTTGAATAAGATTCAATTAGATTCAAGGAAATCATGCTAGCACACGATTGAGCCTAATGTTCTCTTTCAACAATCATTAAAGCTTGTCTTGACTTAGCCAAATATATTTGGGCTCACTCAAGAATCTTTACTTGGTCTGACTGAAGCTTATCTAGGTCAGAAAAGGGTTGTCTTAATTTATGAGATAAATTTGAGACAACACCTACCATTTTCTGTCACCTGCTAAATCTTGTCCTTTGACTTTGGTCAAACATTGACCTTTGACATTAGATATCTGCCCATGTGTCCTGCACCCATAGGAGAGAACATGGAGGTTTGTCCTCCTGCTAAAAAGAAGAAAGGGAGGGGGTGCATGCCTAGGGAGGCGTGCGCCCCATTAGGATCACGCCTTGAGTTCCATATAGATGGGACTCTAGTTGCTTCATGCTTTCAACTTGGATGGCACCAAAGGGTCCTCTTTGACCAGTCTTGGTCCCACCTGAGGAGGTTTGTGAGGGATTCTAATCTGATTGGATCAAGTGAAGTCATCCCACCAATTAGATTTAGATCTGATTGCATAAAGAGCCATGATTGGTCGGGATGATGTGGCACTGCATGGCGCAGCAGGGTCTATATAAACCCTATCTGCGCCTAGGATTAAGAGTTATCTACCCTTTGCCCATGCCACAAGGCTTCTCTCCCTCCCTCTCCAAGCCACCTTTAGGTCCTCTCTCTCCTATCCACATCCAATACTTTTTGGGCTCAAGTTTGGTGTGATCCAAGCAAGAGAAAGTCAACAGGAAAGGAAGAAGGCAACACTACTATAAGAGACAACAACTAATCTTCAAAAGATATTTTGAAAACCTTCAAGATTAGATCCAGATCTAATTTTTTGAATAGAGATTAAGAAGAAGAAGATCTCCAAATCCTATCCAAGTGGACACCAGCATAGGCCAGGCGTTTGCATGGCTATATCCAAAACCTTAGGCAAACATCGAGATCATCACTAGATAATAGGATTACCCATATCAAAGGTACAATTAAATTAGATTTATTTTATTTTATTTTATTTTTTTAATCAAATTGATAAAATCAGATCTAAAGAGTCTTAGATCTGATTTGGATCTAAGAATTTTTTTTTAAAAAATTTTCCTCTTGATCCAATCAGATTTGAACGAACCTGATCCGAGAAATAGGATTTTTTCTTCACTAAATAGAATTTCAATTCATCCTATTTTATAGAAAACCCCTATAGGCTTTGAAAAGGAAAAAGATCTAATATTAACTACTTTCATATCTTTGGTTGTAAATATTTCATTCATAATAATGGCAAAGATAATTTTGATAAATTTGTTGCTAAGATAGATGAGGGTATCTTTCTTGAATATTTTACATCAAGCAAAGCATATAAGGTCTTCAACAAACATTCCTTGGTTGTTGAAAAAACCATTCATGTTGTATTTGATGAAACTAACAATCAATCTTTGAGAAAGGAAGATATTCTTGATGATGATGCAGAAATTCTAGAAAGTGGAATGAAGGAGCTTAATTTGAAGGACAATACCATCTATAATTAAGAAAAATTAACAATAACTATAGAACATAAAATGAATGGTGAGCAAGAAACAACTAAAGAGTATGAAGATTTATCCAAGGAGAGGAGTTATGCACACAACCATCCAGGAGAATTAATCTTAGGTGATCCTTCACAAGGGATAAGAACTAGATCATCATTTAAAGATACTTTTGATTATCTTGCTTTTGCTTAAAAAATTGAACCTACAAACATAGAAGAAGTTGAAAATAATTGGATGATAGCTATTCAAAAAGAACTTAACCAATTTGAAAGAAATAATATTTGGATTCTTGTAGATAGACGCCTTGATCATCCCATAATTGGCACAAAATGGATATTCAGGAACAAACTAGATGAACATAGAAATGTAATAAGAAATAAAGCTAGATTGGTTGTAAAGGGATATAATCAAGAAAAAGGAATTGACTTTGATGAAACATACGTTTCTGTAGCAAGACTAGAAGACTATTACTTGCTATTGCTTGCTACATGAACATTAAATTATTTCAAATGGTTGTAAAGAGTGCCTTCTTGAATTGTTATATCGTTGAAGAAGTATTTGTAGAACAACCCCCTAGATTTGAAAATCATTTACTTCCTAATCACGTGTACAAATTAAATAAAGCACTTTATGGACTTAAACAAGCACCTAGAGCTTGGTATGAGAAGCTAAGTAAATTTTTATTATAAAATAATTTTACTAGAGGGAGTATAGATACTACACTATTTTTATAAAGAAAAAATAGTGACCTTCTTGTAGTTCAAATTTATGTGGATGATATCATATTCGAGCTACTAATGAGGATCTTTGTCAAGATTTTGCTAAGTTAATGCGGGGTGAATTTGAAATGAGCATGATGGAGAAGCTGACCTTCTTCCTAGGGCTTCAAATTAAATAAACAAAGGAAGGTATCTTAATTAACCAAACTAAGTACATCAAGAAAATACTAAAGAAGTTTGGTATGGAGAATGGAAAGGAGATCGATATACCAATGAGCCCCTCATGCAAACTTGACAAAGATGAAAATAGTAAGAATATTAATAAAAAGCTCTACAGAGGTATAATAGGATCTCTGCTTTATTTAACTACTAGTAGGCCTGACATCTTATTTCTACAGAGGTATAATAGGATCTCTGCTTTATTTAACTACTAGTAGGCCTGACATCTTATTTAGTGTTTGCATGTGTGCTAGATTCCAATCAAATCTAAAAGAATCACACTTATTAGCTGTTAAGAAAATTTTTAGGTATCTAGTTAATACACATAACTTAGGATTATGGTACTCAAATCAATCCTCTATTCACTTAATAGAATACTTTGATGCCGATTATGGAGGATGTAGAATAGATAGAAAAAGCACTAGTGGCACTTGCCAATTTCTTGGGCTGAACTTAATTTCATGGTATAACAAGAAGCATAGCTCCATAGCATTATCAATGGTCGAAGTCGAATATGTTGCTATGGGAAGTTGCTGCACACAAATACTTTAGATTAAGTGACAACTTGAAGATTTTAAAATTAAACAAAATAATATTCTCAATAGGTGTGGCAATACTAGTGCCATAAACTTGACCAAAAATCCTATCCAATACTCTAGAACTAAGCATATTGAAATTAGACATCATTTCATTAGGGATCATGTTCCAAATAAAAATATTATGCTTGAATTTGTCTCAAAAGATAATCAACTTGCTGATATTTTTATAAAACTTTTAAATTAAAATAGATTCTAAAAAATCAGAGGTGAACTTGAAATTTGTGATCCACTCTAAATTTGTCTTATTTTTTATTTATTGAATGGTATTATGTCTCTTCTTTCCATACTTAGCACCCTTATTTCTATCTAGAGTTATCAAGAAAATTCAGTTAGAAACTTCTTCTTATCTAAAATTCTATTCCTATTATCGAGACATCTTGATTTATACTCGAGACATCTCGCCTTAAACTCGAGTCATCTTAATTTTTCGAGTCTTCTCCTTTCTAAGTTGAGACATCTCGAATATTGCAGGCCCCTTCTTTTTAGCAGATTTTTGAAAAGCCCTCCATCTCATTCCTCTCTCTCATTCTCCGAGACCCCTCACTCCAAACTCTCTCGAATTCCCTCCAACCCCTTCCAATCCCATAAATCACTATTCCATTATCCTTTTGTCAGAATCCAAGATTCAAATGGCTACAAAAAACCATCGCCAGGAGACTGTGCGTCACCCCATAGGTTGAAAGTATGGCAAAGAGGTAGTGAGACAGCTCCCAGGTTTCATCAGCTGCTCATTCTTCTCGTTCTTGCCTGTTTGTCGCCACCAAGAGCATTCCTATCAGACGGAAGGTAGACTTTGGCTTCTTGAATCGTGAAAACTTCTATATTGGGTCTTGGTTATGTCAACAGGGATGGAAGAACTTAGTTCTCTTGAGGTAAATATCTATCCAAATTTAATCAGAGAGTTTTTTGATAATCTCAAGTTTAAGGGAGAGTCTGGAGTCAAATCTGTAGCAAAAGGCATTCACATAGCCTTGGATGAAAGGAGATTAGGGCATCAATTAGAAGTACTGAGGTTTGGAATCTACCACTTAAATTTAATTGATAAAGTTGAAGCCTTGAAGTGTGTTTTGGAAAGGGATGATGTAAATGAGATTGATCAATTAGTATCAAACTAACTTTCTATTGAAATTAGGCTGCTGCATAGTATTGTTGGTCACATAATCTTTCCCAATGTTGGGAGACATGACTGGATAGGGAAGAAAGAGCTTGCAATTATGTTTTATTTGATAAAAGGAACTCCTATGAACTTTCTCTCCCTAATGCTTCAATAAATAAAGGATACTGCAAACAAATGCAAGGCGTGTTTGCCCTATGGAATGATCTTCACTCTGATTTTCAAGGAATTTCATGTAGATTTAGAAGGTGAAGATTTTAAGGGGCTTGCTCACACTGATTATCTAAATGAAGGGACACTGCATAGAAAGAAAATTATAAAGAAAGGAGATAGGTGGGTCAAATTGGATGAGGATGTGATTACTAGAGCTGAACCTAAAGAACAAGGACCTCCTCCTTCTGCTACTACTGGTAAGTTCATCAAAGCCAGATACCTATTCTACCTTCTGACTTTAGCTTGGATGGATTGGTAGAACAAGTTGTGGAGCAAGTTGTAGAGAAGGTATCAGCAAAAATGACTGAACTGCTCTCTGGACAGAAACATCAAATTTTGGTAAGCATTGAAGAGCAAAGGATTTCTACTGAATGGTAGATCAAGATGCTTAGTCAGTAGATCAGTAGCTTATCTCAAAGGCTAAAAATTCTAGAAAAAGAGCAGCATGGGTTGGCAGCACAAATGAAACTTGTGATTTCTGAAACTGCCAAGATTGCCAGGAGAGTTGAAAAAAAATTGTCACTCAGTGTACCAATGCCGACATGATCTTCTCCTCTCTTTGGTAGATTATGGAAAATCTTGAGAACCTTAGATCTCGGACACCTTCCTCTCAACCCTCCCCCACTCCTAGACCTGCCTCTCATCTTTCTTCTACAAGACCTCGTTCAGCTTCTAAATCTATTATTGAATTTCTTTTCGATGAAGACTAGGTCTAGCTTCTTTCTATCTATGTACTATGCTTTTTGCTTCATTATGAGTAGATTGATTGCATGTCTATTTTTGTAAATCAATATACGCTTTTGTTCATGTAATCCTTCCTTTATAATGAATTGAATATTTCCTTCAGATGCACTTCTTCATTGGCAATGATAATCTCATTTTTTTACACTAATTTATGCAATTTTGATGCTAACAAAAAGAGGGTGTTAGTATGAAAATTCGTGAGGATGCTGGAGGTTGCTGGAGTTGAGAAGGTGAGGCCATCGATGGAACCTGCAAAATAAAGTCCAAACTAGAGGTGGGTGGCTTCGGTAGGATCCTCCAATGTTCAAGTTAATTCTCCGGCCAACTGGAATGGAGTGCTCAGAAAATAAAGAAGCAGAGTGATGGGAAGAAGAAGAGAGCTTGGAAAAAATGTATCTAGAGGATTCTTTTTATAGATGGAGCATGTAATAAACTGATGGTGACGGCTATAACCATCTGGTAGTGGGCCACTCGGGGCCACGTGGAGTTTGTTATGGAAGATGGTGTCTATTGTTGTGACATGCCAGTCTGTTGAGATTTAATGGCTAAGGTTTGGATGGAATAGATGTTGACAGTGAAGGACTTCAAATCACGATAGTTCCTGAGAAGTTCGAACTTCTCTAAGGTCGTTTGCGTGCAGATTGGTTTGTATTTAGTTGGGAGCTAAATTCATATGAATGACGAGATCCTTCTAGGCGACTGGAAGGAGTTCAACTAGATGGAGATTGACTGAGAGGAGTTTGCCTACTGGTTGGAATGAGTTTGCCCGAAAGGAGTGTGATTGGAGGAGTTTGTCCGGAAGGAGTAAGATTGGAGGAGTTCATTTGGAAGGAGTATGACTGAAGGAGCTAGTCTAGAAGGAGTGCGATTGGAGTAGTTCGTCCAAAAAGCATGTGACTTGAGGAGTTCATTCGGAAGGAGTGCAACTGGAGGAGTTCATCAGAAAGGAATGCGACTGGAGCCTAATCCTGTCATTCATTTCTAGCCAAAAGATAAGGTTAGCATAACAATAGTTCTCTTTTACTGTTCAAGATCATACCATCGGACTTCCACATGCTTTTGATAAATTCTGCAGTGCAGATTTGTCACTAAGGAGGTCGATGAGTTCTAGCAGGAGATAGGTCGGTGGCCAAGGATCCTGGCCAAGGACTTTAATCGGCTAAGGACTTCGGTGGGGATTGTTCTACTACCTCTAACACTTGTCCCCCTATTTCGAGTTTGAATTTCAAAAGAAGAGAGTACAGAAAAGTTGCTGCAGCGGAAGTTTCTTGCCAAGTTCCCGCTCTTGGAGGGTGGAACCTTTTGTCTTTTTTCAAATTGGTGCTTGAGGTTTAATGTCAAATGACCTGAAGGGATATTTTTTTTCAAAAACTCACTTGGCGTGAAGCTCTATGTACGGCACAATTATTATTGCATTAGGCGGTGGGTGTGAGTGGGACATGTGGTGGGCAAGGGTTAGCCAGTGGGACTTGTGGTGGGCTAGGGTTAGCCGAAGGAGTCCTACGATCATAACCTCTTTTGGTTTTGTTCTCCTATTTAAATTCCTCCTTCCGCAACCTCTCACCTTCATTTGTGCACTTCTTCTTCCTCTCTTTTCCCATATTCCATCATCCCTGAGTGCTCCATCATTGTTGTTCCTTCTCTCTTGTAGTGTCTCCAGCCGTCAGCATTCCTCTCGACTATTCTCCATCTCTCTCGATCATCTTTCTGAATTTTTGATCAACCTAGGTCAGTCCCCCAACCTTGTCCTCTCGATTTTTGGACTTTTTTATATATTTTTTCTTTATGAACCTCCCCAGATTCTCTTCTAAGTGGGTTTTGTTGTGTTTGTTCTCCAGATTTTCTCTGTCCTTTTTGGTCTAGATTTTTGGAGATTTTATTGGATTTTATTTGATCTAGATGTCGTCCAAAGTTTCTTGGTCTAGCGATTCTAGGATTTCGCTAACCCAAACTCCCAAAACCCTAAGACCAAAGCGGAACTTGAACCTGTAGCACCTCAGCCAAATTTTATACCGAGAACCATCCCTTGCTCCTTGACTGCCAAAGACCTATCGCTAATTAGGATCCAATATGGGGTACCTACAAAGTACAAGATCAAACTTTCTGGATCGAGCGACCAAGCTTGCACCCATTCTTTAGGTCGATTCTGCTTGTATTTAGAGGCCTTTCATGCTGGACTAAGGCTCCCTCTTCCTATCATTGTTGTAAATCCATTCCATTTTCTAAATATCTTCTTAGCTTTTGTAGTGTTGAACTCCTTTAGATTTATAATAGGGTTCCTTGCTCTCTGCATATCCGTCGAAGTTCAGCCTACAATTTCACTCTTTCAAACGTACTTTACTTTCAAGCGCCACCCTATTGTGAAGGACTGGTGGTATGTTTCATCCTTGTTCGGCAAGAAGGGATTGCTCAAGGGCGATCCCTCTTCCATCCATAACTGGAAAGAAAAATTTATCTTCGTTTCTTGCCTGACATTAGACTTAGGACTCCCATGTTGGGAAAACCTAAGGAATTCTATCCATCGAGCCTCGGGATTAGAAAAAGAGGATTGATAATTGGTTAATAAAATCAAAGATTTTCAAGCTCCTCTGATGTCCGAGCTAATAAAAGAACAAACTCTGTTCAACCTTGGCCTCAGTCCCTTGAATCCAACAGGTACACGATCGAAGTTATGGGTTATCCCTTTTCTTTCTCTTTTTTTTCTTTGATTGTACTTGTCTTTTCTTCATTGCAAAAATAGACACCTAGGCAGTCGAGATGCTCATGAGAGGGCTCTCGGCTTGCAAGAGAAAAGAGAAGGCACTGGACAAGAGCTAAAAAAAGGCAAGGGTTGGCGCTCCAAGCTCTGCGCCCTCCATCAGTGCCACGAGCACGTCCAATGTTGCCCTCGAAGTTGAAGCTCCTTTGATTATCTAGTTTGGCACTATTGTCAAGGCCACTGTTCCTTCGATACTGTCGAGCCCTCCTTTGAGGCCCAAGTTCCCAAGCCTTCTCCTAGAGGGGAGAGAGAGGTGGGGAAAAAGATGACTAAAAAGGCCCTGAGAAAGTCCCAGCTCAAGGTCCAGCACAACGAGCCCAATAACTTTGATGAAGAGATAGAGGAGAACCCCTTCAATAATCATGAAGTCGTAAGGAGTTTGGTCGATGGATTCACCATACCCGAAGTTGTAGATAGAATCATCGATATCGATGTCGACTAGTGCACTTGAGATTCAATAGGATCCTTTCTTGAGGTAGTCACTTCGTCTTTCCTTTCCTTTCTAAATTTCTCAGCATTTACTTATCCGCATGACCCATTTCATCATTATATATATTTATTAAATAGATGAGCCATCAACTGTTTGGCTACATCAAATCACTGAACTGCTTGAGGTTAGAGCTGGTGAAGGCCTAAAAGATCATCAGGCCAAAGTTGAGCACCTGCTTGTGGAGAGGGACGAGGTTAACCACTCCTTGAAGAAAAAAACTATTGAGGTCGAGGATCTCCAAGAAGCACTCCGCAAGGAGAAAGAGGCCTCAATAGAGTTGAAGACCGCTTTAGGCTTGGAGGAGTGGAGGAAGGCCAAAGTTGAGACCGTCGAATTAAAGGAGCAGATGTCTATGCAGATCTCGAAGGCAATGACTCGAGTGATGGAGGAGTTCAAGGTCTCTCCTAAAATAAGAGACTTGAATGTCAAATTTAGCCAAGAGGCCTTTAACAAAGGTTACGAGCTCTGCGAGAGTGGGGTGGCCAGTAAATTTTTGGAGCTCAACCTTGACTTCTTGTATGAAGGAGCTTTTGAAGAGGTGGCAGATCTATCTATCATTGGAACCGACCTCTCGCCTACCAAGCCAGCTTCCACCACACCTCCGACCTTCTCTGCTCCTACCATCGTTGAATAGCTGGGGCGTAGAGAATTGTTCTTCTCTTTGAGTTGGACATAGGGTCTTATTTATAGACTATGCGTGATCCAACTCCTCTTTATCCCAACCAATCACAATCCTTTGTGAAATCAGATCTCAATCTGATTGGTGGAAATAGAGTCCCTTGGATTCATCCTTAGATGGTGCCTAAGATCAGTCAAAGTTGGTTTTTAGGAGGAGTCTAATCAGAATCCAATAAGGAGACGGAGTCCCTATCCAACAGGGACTCTTGGGCACCTCAAGCTTGGCATGCGCCCTCCTCCTTGCTAGTTTCTAGTAGGGGGACAAGCCCCACCAGCTCTCCAATAGATGTGTGACATGTGGACAGAAGTCAAAGTATCAATGGTCAACATTTGACTAGTCAAAGGTCAACTTTTGACCAAAGTCAAAGGACGAGAAATGATGGATGACCAAAAATGGCAAGGATTGTTTTACAAAATAAGACAATCCTTTTCTGACTTGGACAGACTCCAGTCAGATCAAGTGAAGGTCTCTGATTGAGTACAAACTTCTTTGGCTCAGTCAGGACAACTACTTATGATAGTAAAAGAAGAATGTTAGGTTCAATCGAGTGCTAGCATGATTTTCTTGAACCTAATTGAATCTCATTCATATCAATTGAACTGGATCAGTTCAATTGATGATCACTAGATTCAAACCCTTGTTTGTGTGACCCAGTTAGGTTCAGTTCTGTATGGTAATAAAATATGTTATGATCTCTATCATCGACATCATCGAAACTTCTTTCGATGGAACAAAACTCTTCTGATTCGAACAGCTAGCATGATCGATCATCTAAATCATTCTAATTGCTCCCAAAATCCACCAGTGACACCTAGCAGTATATGGTGGAAACCCATCAGAGCTGAATGCGAACCTCTTGGTGCAGCTACCTGTATGATTAAGTTCTTCTATCTTGAGCTCCGATCAGATTAGGGTTAAGGTGAACTCATCAAACCCTAGTTTCCGTCATATGATGTAATCATTCGATTCAAGTCTGATGTGAAAACCTAAATAGAAACTCTTTCTATTATTTCACTCTGCCATGGCCATGGGCTTCTGGACTTGATTCTTATGATCATCAAAGGGTTGCTCCTCTACCACCGAGTTAGATAGATTCCATCTTGATGCAATCCAGTTCCTACAATGAACATGCTATAGCCAACATACACCTCAGGATTCCGAATGGCTAGGAGACCAAGTTATGGTGTAGTCAAACTATAACACCCTCAAGGTGAACTGAAGATGCACCTCAGGTCAAAGAACAAGACATACCATTGCAGCATCGAGTCAGTCATTGATGAGAAGGTAGACTTCCTAATGATTACTCGAGATGGTCACGCTCAGTGTCCTCGTTCTCTAACGAGTACCTATACTCTTGTGGTGTCTCCACACCGTAGACTCAAGACTCATCTACTAAAGAGAAGTGATTGTACACCAACCTTTCTAATCAATCACCATCCTTGTGATGATCCTATGATCGGGAGCATTTTATGAGTTAATAATGATTATTCATGTCTTAAATTTTCAACTCTTGAAAATATGAATTATCATTACCATTAACTCAAAGGATATATCACAGACACTAAATACACATATGTGATAGAAAATAACCCATTTTATAGATTATAGTCAAAATTATAATTTTGCTCCCTAGAAGTGTATTACAAGTATCAGCCAATTCTGGCTTCTAGGGCACATATATCTAACAATCTCCTACTTGTCTTAAAGCCAATTGGCTACAAGTCTAAGTCCCATCTTCTCAAGATGGGCTTCGATCTTTTGTTGTCCCAATGACTTTGTAAGTGGGTCTGCCACATTGTCTGCAGAATTGACTCTCTTGACCTCAACGTAATTCTTCTCGAGGTAATCGCAGATGAGGTGGTATCACCGCTTAATGTGCTTGGATTTTTGGTGAGACCTCGACTCTTTAGCAAGGGCTATGGCGCCATTGTTGTCACAGTACAGAGGAATGGCATCTGATGGCATTACTCTAATTTCTGCAGCAAACTTCTTATACCAGAATGCTTCCTTCGCAGTCTCTGATGCAGCGATATATTCTGCTTCCATGGTAGAATCTGCTATCATGGTTTGCTTGAAACTCTTTCCGCTAACAGCACCACTATTGCACACAAACAGACTCCCAGATGTTGACTTTCGATCATCTACATCGGGTGAAATCTGAGTCTGTGTATCCCTGGACTTGGAGTTCTCCATTACCAAAGACCAACATCATATCCTTAATTCTTCTACAACCTAGCGGCTATTCCATATAGATATCTTCCTCAAGATATCCATTTAAGAATGCCATTTTCATGTCCATTTGCCATATTTCATAATCGAAATAGGCTGCAACGGCAAGCAATGTGCGGATGGATTTTAGCATAGCCACCAGGGAAAAGATATCCTGATAGTCAATGCCTTAGTGTTGACTATAACCTTTTGCCACTAGTCTAGCCTTGAATGTCTCCACATTCCCATCTGCACCAATCTTTCTCTTGAAGATCCATTTACACCCAATAGGTACTATACCTTCTAGTGGATCTACCAAGGTCCAGACTTGATTTTAGTGCATCGAGTCAATTTCTGACTGCATTGCCTTGAGCCATTTCTCAGAGTCGATATCTGATATCACCTCGTTGTAGGTTTTAGGATCATTAGCATGAGCACCATTACCTACGAGGAACATTTCCTCTACTTCCTCTGAAATAATACCTAAGTATCTTTCAGGGGGACAGGAAACTCTTTTCGATCTACGAGGTGGAGGAGGTAGTGTTCTTATTGGCTCAATTTGATTTGGTTCCAATTGGTCCTTAGCTCATTGTACTTGTGAGACTTTTTCATCAAGCTTAATCTGCTTTCCAATGCCGCTATCTTGAATAAACTATTTTTCAAGAAAGATGGCATGTCGACTCACAATCACATTGTGGTCTTCTAAAATGTAGAAATAGTATCCTAATGACTCTTTAGGATATCCTATGAATCGAGCTCTGAAGGACCTAAACTCTAACTTGTCCGCTTGTTTTCTTTTGACATAAGCCGGACAATCCCAAATTCTGAGATGACTCAGACTTGATTTCTTACCATGCCATATCTCATACGGTGTGTAGGAACGGTTTTAGAGGGAATCCTATTCAGTAGATAAATTGAAGTTAACAATGAGTGTCTCCAAAAAAAATCAGGAAGGTCTGTGAAGCTCATTATGGATCGGACCATATCCAATAGAGTCTGATTTCTCTATTCTAAATCCCGTTGAGTTGAGGTGTTCCTGGTGGAGTCCATTGAGAGACTATGCCATTTTCCTTGAGATAGTCTAGGAATTCTCGGCTAAGGTATTCACCTCCTCAATCTGATCGAAGAATCTTAATGCATTTTTCAGTTTATTTTTCTACTTCATGTCTGAATTCTTTGAACTTTTCAAAAGCTTCAGACTTATGTCTCATAAGATACACATATCCATACCTAGACAGATCATCGGTAAAGGTAATGAAGTAGACAAAATTGCCTCTAGTCGGTACATCAAATGGGCCGCACACATCAGTATGTACTAGGGCAAGGAGATCTGTGGCCCTTTCCCCATGTCCTACAAAAGGAAGTTTAGTCATTTTGCCTTGAAGACAAGATTCACAAGTTGGATATGACTCGGAAGTCAATGGACTCAATAGCCCATTTTTCTCCAATTTGTTGATCCTATCTTCTGCTATATGACCTAATCTCAGGTGCCATAGATACCTATCATTTGAACTATCCCTAGGTCGTTTGGCATTCACATTTTGCTCGATAGTTAGAACAGATACATCAATATGTAGCTGATAAAGACCATTAATAAGGAAACCATTTGCAATTTTATTTCTTTCATAAAGAATGTTACAATGGTCCTTAAAGAAGGTAATCACATAACCTTCTAGTGCTAAGCATGAAATAGAAATCAAATTCTTGCTAGCTGCAGGCATATAATAACAGTCTTTCAAAACTAAGTCTAAACCAGATGGTAATCGAAGAGGGTATGTTTCCACCACCACTACAGCAACTCTTGCTCCATTTTCGATGTGTAGGATCATGTCTCCATCCCTCAGCCTCCTGCTATCCTCAAGACCCTGCATGAAAGTGCACAGATGAGCACTAGAACCAGAGTTAAGCACCCAACTGGATGTAGAAGAAACCATAAGGTTAGACTCAATAACGAGCATACCTCCAGAAGGACCTTCCTTCTTGTTCTTCAGGGTGGCCAGGTAACTAGGGCAGTTTCACTTTCAGTGGCCGTCGCTATTGTAATGGAAACACTTTACTTTGACAGCAACCTTCTTCTTTGGCTCTGTCTTCTTCTTCTTTCCTCCTACCTTCTGCTTTTTTGCAAACTTCTTTTTCTTTCTAGAAGATTTTCTTTTGGAAGAAGTCCATTCTATAGCAAGAATTGTGTCTTTAGAACCTTTCACAGAAAGCTCAGCTGTAACCAGCATGTTCATTAATTCGGCTAAGAAATTTTGAAGTTTATACATGTGGTAATTCATGATGAATTGTCCATATGCATCAGTCAAGGATTAAAGAATAACATCATTCTGTAGATCCAAGTCTAACTTCACACTGAGCTTCTCAAGCTCTTCCAAGTTCTTGATCATCATCAGATAGTGATCTTGGACTGACTGCCCATCATGCATCTTAGCCTTAAAAAGTCATTTCGTGACTTGTTACTTGGCTGCACGACTCTGTTCACCAAACATCTCTTGTAGGTGAGCCAACATTTGACGAGCAGTCCTGATATCTTCATGTTGGCACTGGAGCTCATTAGACATTGAGCCCAACATGTAATATCTGGCCTTATTATCTTCGTCTATCCATTTTTTTAGAGATGCTCTCTATTCAGCGGATAGACGAGCTGGTAAGATGGAAAGGTCCTGGTCCAATACATGGGTTAACTTCTCGAAACCCAAAATGATTTTATAGTTCTTGAGCCAATCTTTATAATTGGGTCCGATCAGTCTATGTGTGTCCAGGATACGTGCTAATGGGTTGGACGTAGACATTTTCCTGTAGAGAGTCAAAGATTCTAGTTAGATACTGTAATTATGACTTGACCAATTTATTTAGAGATTTTATTTTTAAACAAATTAGCTTCCACTATTTTCTCGGATCCCTACACTCCCTCTGTAGAGATGCAAAAATCTCCATGATTAATGATTTCTAGTGGGTGGTGCGGTCTCACCAACTGACTCATCACCTCACCTAACAGTTATTGGTGATGGGTTAGCCAATGAGTGAACAACTCTTGTTCAATGATTCTCTAATCATGGTGCACCCAAACTTGGTCTCTAATTCATGAATCTCACCGTATCCGAAATATTGATCCACTCCTTAGTTAAGTCAGACCCACCATTTGCACAGACTGGATTCCTAATTGAGTCTCTCACCGTATCCGAAAATATTGAGCCCAACTCATCCTCCAGCCCATAGCATCCAATGCCTAATAGACATGGTTGCATCTTTCGGTGCAACTGAGCCACTGTATCCAGTCGAGAACAATCAACCCTAGGAAGGGCCCGCACATCTACAATGGTGGAAGACCTCAGACTTAATCTTTTCTTAGGGAGAATTGATTCAGGTCTCATTAAACTAGACTTGTCATAGTCATAACAATTATGACTAACCTAGTGGCATGGGTTAGCTCGGATTATTGACCACCTCAAATCAGAACTGAGTCAACAGATATGGCCAGGTAAGTGAGATCGGTGGAAGGGAATATGCCATTAACTCATACAAGAATGCATTCAGGTCGAGTAGCTTCCAATTAAAAACCAGTCGGTCGTATGTGCCAAACTTACCTTAGACACCAAATTATTGAGCCAGAACCAATTGGGTTAGCCTACAATCCAGACTCTAACCTCTGAGCCTAATTAGGTCTTGCTTGATCGTGACTCGATCTTGACCCAGACTTAATCCTATTAGGCTGGTCAATTTAAGCATTGTTGATCCCATCTAACCAACTCTTGATTCGGTTTGATCAACCGCTTAGACCTAATTGAGCTACCCAAGCCCGAACCCAGTATTATGAATATGTCTTAGATCTGAAATTCTCAATTTTAGACCTAATTAATATTTCCATAATCTTAATTCTTAATTAAGTAGGGTTCATAAACAAAAATATGCACAATAAATCCTAGGGTTTCAGGATCTAGGGTTTTGCAGAAAGTAAGTTTTGGATTTCTGATTAAGGACGAACACGCAGCACCCCTACACATGTCATAAGAACACCCCATCGGATGGGAAGGAGAGGGCCTTTAAATCCTTCTTCATTCTTATGACCGGACGGCCAAGAGGAATGCCTTAATCAGGAACATGTAATACTACAAAATAGTTTTAGATCTATATCATATATCTCATATACAAATTAGATCTAATCATGGCATATTTTGCATACATCTCATGTATCGAATCATGCATGTTTTTAGATCTAAATTATCTCATAATAATCTAAAAAATTAGATTTAAATTGATCTTATCAAAATAAACTCTAATCTAGACAACTATGTAGAACTATTCTACAACTAGTCTAGACATGCATCAATCATATCTCATATGATGTTAAAATTAAATAATTTTTATTTACTATTTTTTAGATGTTATTATAATAATTATAATATCAAAAAATAGTAAATAAATAGATCTAAAATATGATTTAATCAAATTAAATTGTAAAACATGCAAGACTATTCTATAGAACTATTCTATTTTAGAACTAGTCATGCATATTTTCTAATCTTAGATCCAAATCATTTAATTTTAATTTTTCTAATTTTAGATCTGATCACATCTCATGTGACATCTAAAATTACTTATTTTTTAATTAAAATAAATTTAAAATTAGATCTAAATACTTTAGAACCTTGGCTCTGATACCAGTTGAAGGAAAATCCTGATTTCTCAGGCCAGGTTCGTTCAGATCTGATCGGATCAAGAGATATATTTCAAAAACTTTTTTCTTTGATCTAAATCAGATCTAGAATATTTTAGATCTGATTTTTATTATTTTAATAATTAAAATAAAATATAAATAAATTAAATTAAATTAAATTTATCTTGATGTAGGGTAATCCTATTACCCATTGATGATCCTGTAAGCAGTGGAAGGTTCTGGATCTAGCCACGCAAGTGCCTAGCCTCTACTAGTATCCACTTAGACTGGATTTGGAGATTCTCTTCTTCTCTATCACATCTCCAAAAATTAGATCTGAATCTAATTTGGAGGATCTTCAAAATAGCTTTCGAAGATCAGTAGTTGTCCTTTGCAGCAGCGTAGCCTTCTAGCTTTCTGTCATCTTTCTCTCCCATAGATTGCACCAACTGAGATCCCAAACTTCTTTGGATGTGGAGAGGAGAGGGAGAAGATGAACTTGGCATGGAGGAGGAAAAGAGAGGCAGCCTTGGGGCATAGAGAATTGTTCTTCTCTTTGAGTTGGGTGCAGGGTCATTTTTGTAGACTATGCGTGATCCAACTCCTCTTCATCCCAACCAATCACAACCCTTTATGAAATTAGATCAAAATCTGATTAGTGGGAATAGAGTCTCTTGGATTCATTCTTAGATGGCATCTAAGACCAGTCAAAGTTGGTTCTTAGGAGGAGTCTAATCAGAATCCAATAAGGAGATGGAGTTCCTGTCCAACAGAGACTCCTGGGCACCTCAAGCTTGGGCGCATGCCACCCTAGGCATGCGCCCTCCTTCTTGCTAGTTTTTGGCAGGTGGACAAGCTCCACCAGCTCTCCAATAGGTGTGTGACATGTGGACAGAAGTCAAAGTATCAATGGTCAACTTTTGACCAAAGTCAAAGGACGAGAAATGACAGATAACCAAAAATGGCAGGTATTATTTTACAAAATAAGACAACCCTTTTCTGACTTGGACAGGCTCCAGTTAAACTAAGTGAAGGCCTCTAATCGAGCATAAACTCCTTTGGCTCAGTCAGGACAACTATTTATGATAGTAAAAGAAGAACATTAGGTTCAATCGAGTGCTAGCACGATTTTCTTGAACCTAATTGAATCTCATTTAGATCAATTGAACTGAATCAGTTCAATTGATGATCACCAGATTCAAACCCTTATTTGTGTGACCTAGTTAGGATTAGTTCTGTATGGTAATGGAATATATCATGATCTCTATCATCGACATCATCGAAACTCCTTTCGATGAATCAAAACTCTTCTTATACAAACAGCTAGAATGATCGATCATCTAAATCATTCTAATTGCTCCCAAAATCCACCAATAACACCTAGCAGTATATGGTGGCAACCCATCAGAGCTGAATGCAAACCTCTTGGTGTAGCTACCTGTGCGATTAAGTTCTTCTATCTTGAGCTCCGGTCAGATTAGGATTAAGTTGAACTCCTCAAACCCTAGTTTCTATCATATGATGTAATCATTCGATTTAAGTTCGATGTGAAAATCTAAATAGAAACTCTTTCTATTATTTCACTCTGCCATGGCCATGGGCTTCTGGACTTGATTCTCATGATCATCATAGGGCTTGCTCCTCTACCACTGAGGTAGATAGATTCCATCTTGATGCAATCCAGTTCCTACAATGAACATGCTATAGCCAACATACACCTCAGAGTTTCGAATGGCTAGGAGATCGAATTATGGTGTAGTCAAACTATAACATCCTCAAGGTAAACTACCGATGCACCTCAGGTCAAAGAATCAGACACACCACTGCAGCATTGAGTTAGTCATTGACGAGAAGGTAGACTTCCTAATGACTACTCGAGGTGGTCATGCTCAGTGCCCTCATTCTCTAACGAGTACCTGTACTCTCGCTCCGGTGTCTCTACACCATAGACTCAAGACTCATCTACTAAAGAGAAGCGATTGTACATCAACCTTCTGGATCAATCACCATCCTTATGATGATCCTATGGTCGGAAGCATTTTATGAGTTAATAATGATTATTTATGTCTTAAATTTTCAACTCTTAAAAATATGAATTATCATTATCATTAACTCAAAGGATGTATTACAGACACTAAATACACATATGTGATAGAAAATAATTCATTTTATTGATTATTTTTAAAATTAGAATTTTGCCCCTAGAAGTGTATTACAAGTGTCAACCAATTCTGGCTTCTAAGGCACATATATCTAACACAAGGGAGGGTTTAAATCTCTCTTTCTCAAGTCCAAAATGGATAAGATCATGTGGTTTTGGTTTAAATTCAAATCAAGTTTGAATTTGAATCGAAAACCAACTTGATCTCATCCTTCCACATGTTGTGAATGCTAAAAAAGAATACTTTAAATTTAATTTGTCCCTAGGTGTGCAAACTTATTACTAAGCAAGAAAAGGAGTGCATGAGCTAACCCTTCTACTTGGAAAATTCAAAAAAAAAATTCGATGAAGAGAGAAGTGGGTGCAGGGTTTTCTGAGTGCATACATTAGAGTTTCATCCTAGGGTTCGAGAAGAGAGTTGGTGAGCTATGAGTGTTGTGAGCCCACCAAAATTTTAGGAGGGCCTCCTCTACCTCTCTGCTACATCTACTACTAATCTGAAGCATCTGAAGAGTCCATAGATGAAGATCAAAGGAGTTCGATCGAAATCAGTCGTCGAAGCTTTTGAACATTGAGCTAGCACTCGGGACGAGTCGATCGGGACTAGGAGCCTCATGTGGATGATCCACAGAGGCCAGACATACTATGTGGCTGCATCACAATGAGTGGACCTCTCCAATGATGATCAAATTATGGTGATCGACTATCCACACAAGGTATCGTATTCTGAACACGTAGTGTAGTGGTAAATAGTTTTCAAATTCAAAGCATGTATATCATATTTAAATCCTATGTATAAGATTTTTTGATATGATTAGTAGCTTATAATTAATTAGATTAATTATATTTTTTTACTATATTTGATAATTTTTTAAAAAAAATTTTGAAAATAAGGCTAGAAACCCTGCACTGTAAACTTTTAAATTAAATCATGAATTACCTTTTAGATCTAATCTAAGCACAATCATGTTTAACTATCTAATTAAAATAATTTTAATCATAAAAATTCTTTCATGGTTCATCTTAATGAATGAGTTCACGGTGGCACCCCTACCGCCATAAGGAATCCCCACTGAATGGGAGGAGATGGCCTTTAAACCATACTTGTTCCTTATGATCGGATGGCTTGGTGGCTCATTCATTCTTAATTACTGAGTTATTTGGATCTAACATAGCATATATGAAAGCATTTAAATTTTTTAATTGACATATTAGAACATGTTAAGCAATCCTTGCTCTGATACCACTATAGAAAATCGAGCAGAATTTTAGGCATGCTTTTCGGAAAAAAAAATTGAATTAATCATAGTGAAAGCTAAAATTAATCTAATATTAATTTTATAGCATGCATTGATCTAATCAATTATCCTACTCAGGATCTAGACATGCTAATATGTAATTTAAAATTTAAATATGATCGATAAGTAAATCACATTTGCTGACCGATACGGTTTAGAACTCAATATCTTTGTGCGGGTAGATGATCTTCATGATCTGAATCCATCAAAAGAAGCTATGGTTTTGTACTACAGCTACACACTTATCCAGGATCTATGGTTGGTCCACATGAAATTTTTGATCCCGACTAGCTCCACCGAAGTGCTAGCTCCTCACCTCAAGCCTTCGATGGCTAATTATGATCGATCCAATCGATCATCTTCTTTTTGATTTCTTAAATACTCTAAAAAATTAGAACGTATGCTTCGAAGGATGATGAAGTGGTGTTTCAAATTTGGTAGTGATCTGATGCTCACAGCACTCGATCTCTCTACCCAAACCTAGAGACCTAGTACTAGGGTTTCACTCACCCAAAAAAACCCTGACGAGCCAAAATCTCTCTTACGCCCTCTATCAGTGGAGTTTTTTCATGAAACAAATTTTCATGAATTGTAGAATCTCTAATGTACACCCTTCTCAAAACATTTTTTAGATGGGTGGTAAAAGAAGGAAAAAACAAATGGTGTAAGAGAAGAGTAATGGGCGTAGAGAACAACTTCCCCCTCTTTGGACTTTTCCCACCCTAGGACGTGCACCCTTCTTTGACTTTTCTTTCTCAAAACACCCCTCACATTCCCACTATCTTTTTTCCACACACCCAAAAAAATCCAACTTTAATTAGCATGAGATAGATGGGAAGAACATGTGGGAAGGATAAGGGTTGGAGGTTGAACTTGTTTCAACCTCTCAACCAGTTTCAAATTCAAAAACCTTCTCATCCTTATCCAACACCCATCGCAAGTGGGTAATGCATAGAATGACTCTCCTTCTATGCACCCATGCTTAAAAGCACATCAAAATGTGCGACAAAACCAAAAGGGGGCATGGAGAGGTGAATGGATAAGGATGGGGAGTTAAGGAGTTAACCAATAGTTTTGAATTCAAAATTCGAAACCAACTTCAACATGATCCAACTCTTGGACCCAGTCAAAGGTAGAAGAAAAGAGGGGTGCACATCCATTCTACATGAGAAAAACTTATATAAATTTCAAATGGGGCGTGGGTCAAGGTGGAAAAGTCAAATATGATGGGCGCTAGGGAGAATTTGAATTTAAATCTCATTGAACTTGGTCCAAATTGGTTTCAACTAAATTAATTAATTTAAACCAATTAGACTAGGTTAAACCCAATCAAATTAAGCTTAACCCAATCCAATAAAATCCTAATCAAATTAGAAATTAATTAGATCCAGTCCCTGATCAAATCACGGTCAAATCTCCTATAGCAATTAGATCATCTCATGACCAGATCAAGTCAAACCCAATTAAATCAAATTCAATCAAACTTGATCGAATCCTCATCGCTCAATCAAATTGAGCTAATAATAATCAAATTACTAATTAATCTGCCAAAAATATAGAGTCTTAATTTGGTGGGTGTCTGGGCCACAGAATCTCATCAACATGAAACTCCTGAAGAGTTCCAAATGAATGAAACTCATGATCATAAAGTCCCAGACCAGTGGAATTCTTGATCAAAGAGTTTCCAGACAAGTAGGACTCTGAGTCCCAGTCTAGTGGGATCTACAAAGATAAAGTTTCAGTCTAGTGAAACTCCTAACCATAGAGTCCCAGACCATTGGGACTCTTAATCAGCCATCGGATCAGGTAGGAACTCCTATTGTGTGTGACCCCATAGGTTCAAATCTTAAGCTGATAGAATAGGAATTAATTTTCTATACCAATCGATGTGATCATCTAGAAATGGTATCCGATGTCTAGATAGGTCGAAAAGTCACAACGCAACAATGACAAACCCATAGCATATGGTTACTATATAATTCATCCCCTTAACCTTGATGCTCAAAGGATGATATAGGATTTTCTGTCAATCCTAAAATTTATCCATAATATATTTTAAAATTCAGTGTCCAGCACATGGACCACCTTGGCCGAGGGTTTGCTAAAATGAAATACAGTGATGTACTTGCTCCAATATTTGGAGGGGTCAATCTCGTCTTGACTCACTCACCAACTTCACAAGTACTTGACTTCACCTAGTAGCCTTCCATCACTAAATTAGAAATTCAAAGTAGTCTGGTATCTAAGTGCAGTAAGTTGCTTGCAAGTCACCATGGTGATCTCAGATCTAAGGGGCACTTATACCCATATCCTTTGCGAGCAACTCTTGATAGTAGAGAGCTCCGAAGTTGGATCACGTTCAGTAAAATATACCCCTACAATTTACCTACATGCCATAACAGTATCTCCATAATTCTTGGTTAAGAGGACAACCAGCACTTATGGCACACAACGACCTACATTTAATATGTTGCCATCCTGGGTAACAATGAATCATTTGGTCATGAACTAGTTTTAAGAACTAAATGATAAATCTTTCTTTATCGAGTTTAAATAGTTCTAAGAACTTTATCACATGAAAGTTCATTATAGAAAGATGCATAAGAGTGATGAAATATCAAAATAATAATTTTATTTATTAATAATTTAAGTATAATTATATTTAGCTAAACCATCTATATTCTAGATGATTGGTTTTAGGATACATTTCTCAATAGGTACATCGTCACTGAATGTGACCAACTCTAGAGCATTCTACCATCGAGAATTGCATTTATGGGATATAGGTATAAGTATCCCTTAAACCTGAGATCACCATAGTAGCTTTTAAGCAACTCACTGTGCTTTAATCAATCATTGATTAAAATGCCTAAAAAATTTTAAATTGGCATAAAATTAGGTACATAGGACTAATTAATACTATACTTGAGGACTTAAAAAAATTTATTTATCCTTCCCCCCAACTTAATTTCCATTGTTCTCGATGGAGGAAAGAAAATAGAATGTGATAAGAAAATAACAAGGAAAGAGTTCACCTGGCTTAATTTGGTTCTGGTCTTGGTCTGGGTTTATTTGTTCTTCATTCAGCATGGATTTGTAGTTCTCCCCCCAACTTAGTCCCGAAAGAAAAGTAAACTAAAAACAAAAAAAAAATTCAAATGCAAAAACTAAAGCTGGACTGCCTCCCAATAAGCACTAAGTTTAACATTTTTAGTCGGACCCTATGAAGGAGTTTTATATATAATTATTTTTAATGCATCCTTCAAGGTTTCAAAAAGATAAAGCCAATCAGGAGTCCTGGTCATAATGGCAGAAAAATGTTCATGGAATGCTTTACGGTGTTTAGATTTAGCCCTAATCAGTAAAGTGCATGGAGCAAGCATGTTAAACCAGAGTCTAACCTTATCATAATTTTGATAATTATTAGGAAGGGATTGTGTTTGTTGGGTCGAGATTAGGGTTGGTAGTATTTGAGTTTCTTCAATTATAACTTGATCTTCCCCACTTCCTTTCTCGGGCATAATATATCTAGGCATCAATTCTTCTTGATCCATAGTATGGCACTTTTTTCAAATTAATTTTATGTCCATCTCCATACATCATTTTAACATTGTAGATAAATTTTGGAGGCCATCTTCAAAAGTAGCGCCGAATATAGAAAAATCATTCATAAAATCGTTATCCCTCATGTCAGTAATATCCCATCTGATAGCTTCTTTATGTGCTTTTAGAATATTCATAAGTTGGTATTCCTGGGTAGGTATCACTAGTAGTGTGTCAGTAGATTCATTAGAAAGTGGTTTCAATTCTTGATCAATTGGTGGTTCTAACAAGGGGGCTATTGGTGGCTCAAGTTTTTCAATCCAAAGTGGGATGATTTTGGAGTTGGGTTTATCTATTTGGTCATTAACTTCTGTATTGTACCCATCATCATTAAAATCATCCACCTCATAATGGGCCAAATAGGAATTTAACGGATCATGAGAAAGAATTATGAGTGAAGCGTCCTCTAATGTGTTGTTTACTTATGGTTCTTGGAAAGTCTCTATTGATTCAATCATCTCATCAATTTGTCCATCCCCATGAAAAGGATTGGGTGATTTTAGGGTACTTAGGGATGGAACCATATATAAGTAAGATGATGGATTTGGCATATCCCATGGTTCTTGATTTTTGCTATATTTTTCTTCAATTATATGATCTAAGATGGTCTTTTTGATTTTAGAGGGTTGTTCTATAACCGTTTCTTTTTCAAGAGTTAAATATGATTATTCAAAAAAAGCTTCTGAGACACTATAATTTTTAGCCATGTATGGTCCCTTAAGATCACTTTCGAGCTGACTGGGCAACTCACTTTTACTAATAGCCATGGCTAATTGATCTAACTATATTTCTAGATGAGCAATGACTTGAGAGTTTGAATTTATGGCTTGGGAGTTTGAATTTATAAGTTGGTTAATAAGATCATTTTGCAATTTTGTTATGGCTTCTAAGGTTTTTTCTATTAAATTAAGCCTTTGATCAATTGGATTGTTCAATGGTTGGGTGGGTCTTGAGTATGATTGATTAACAGTAGGTCTATTTGAGTTTGATCCATCGGGCTAAGAAAAATTGGATTGTTGATTAGTGTTGCCCGAATTAGTATTTTGTGACCAAGAAAGGTTCAGATGGTTTCTCCACCCTAGATTGTAGGTTGGTGCATATGGATCATTGGTAAGTCCTTGATAGGCTGCATTCACTTGTGCATGATTATTATCAGTCCGGTTCATCAAGAAGGGGCATTTCTCTATGACATGGTCTGGTGCACTACAGCCATTGTACATAGAAGCGGTCACTTGGTTTACATTGGCTGCTTTCTATAATTCTAAGACCTCAAATTTTCGTTGTAACATGGCAATTTGGGCTTCTAAAGCTAGGGTTGATGGAACTCGGTGTATACCTCCTCTTGTTGGTGTGGGTTTATCTATTTTTCTAGTTGTTTTCCATTGTAGACTCTTTTCTACTAGGTCCTCTAAGAATTGCCAGGCCTCATTGGCTTTCTTATACATAAATTGGCCTTGGCACATTAACTCTAGCATAGTTCTAGAAGTTGGTTCTAAATCTTCATAAAAAAATTGGCACAATATCAAAATTTGAATCCCATGATGTGGGCATTGGCTCAAAAGGTTCTTAAAATGGTCTAGACATTTCCAAAATGGCTCACCTTCTAATTGACAAAATTGATTAATTTCATTTCTTAACTTAGCTATTTTGTGATGTGGAAAGAATTTTCTAAAGAATATTTTTACAAAGCCATCCCATGTTGTGATCAAGTGGTTGGGTAGACTATAAACCCATTTTTTAGCATTTTTCTTGAGGGCAGAATGAACCAGCCTAAGTTTAATAGCATCATTAGAGAGTTGATGTATTCTCATGGTATCACATACTTTCTCAAATTCTCTAATGAAAATATATGCATCTTCAATTTCGATGAATTTTGGGAGCACATTGATGATTTGAGGTTTAATTTCAAAATTGGTTGCATCAGTCTAGGGTAATTGAATAAAGGATGGTTGGACTGAGCCCACTAGGTACCAAAGGTCCAATAGGGTCTGAGCTTCTTGATCCATAGTGGACTCAGAAATTTCTTGGATTAGGGTAGGGTTTGGATCTATTCTTACTAATCGACCAAATTCTCTTTTCCAAGTTGCTATGTTTTTAATTAATTTTTTTTTATTTTTTTATTTTTTTTAGAAAGATGAGAGAAGTGAGTTCTAAAGATGAGTCCTAAGGAGTCCTAAATCTAAAGATGAAAGAGAGAAGGGTGCTTTAATTGGATTTAAATTTGGTATTAATATCAATCAAGTTAAGCAAATATGGACTCTCTATCCTAGGGTTAACCTAGATGTAGATAGCTTCTAACTATTCCAAGATCACCTTTGAGCACTCCAAGCTCAAAATTGGCTAACTCATTCGGCCAGGTAAGTGTAAGATGTGGGAGGTTTTCTGTTTGTTGATTTTCTTAGACACCAACTGAGTTGGTCAGGTCAGATAATAGAATCAATTGAAAACTACAATCTTTGAACCACTTGCCTCAGACACCGAGCAATTAACCAATCCAAACCCGATCTAACTTTAGGATTTTCTTGTCCTATTAAGCTTGAATATCCTTAGGGGCCAACGTCTAATTGATTTTAAATTATGGTCTGGGTCAATGCAATATGAAGGATGGTGGTTTGTAGGCTAAGGATGATCAAATCCCCACCTTATCTTGTTTAATGGATTGTGCCCTTAAAATATATTATGAATATCTAATGCAAATCAAACAAGGTATCTAAATATGTTAAAAAGTAATTTTATGTTATGTTTTTTTGATTTTGCTAAATTAATTAAGTGTTATGAGATGTCAGTGATTTTTTAGGATTTATGATTTTATCCTTTTATAAGTATATTTTAAGTTTTTGATTTGTTTAGTTTTGCAAAAAAAAAATAAATTCAAGTGATTAAGTCTGGAAAGTAGTAAAAATCTAACCTACAAAAAGCAAGAAAGCAATTATGAAAGAAAGTAATTAACTAAATAAATTTAAAAAGTAATAATAATTTTTTTTACTTTTTTATTTTTTTATTTTTTAAATTAATTAATTAATTTTTAATTAATTGAAGCAACCATGCTACAATCTCCGGCAACGATGCCAAAAATTTGACTTCTTATCATTAGAGCATCAAATAATAATTTAAAACTGATCTACCTAAAGATTAGAACAGTGGTGAGTCGGGTGCTAATTTTCTCAAAGATTGAAGGCTAAGTTATATTTAATTTAATTAAAAATAATTTTTTTTAATTTAATTTTAAAGTAGAAATTTAAATAAAGTAGATTAAAGAGAGAATTTAGCAAAAGAAAGCAAACACTTAATTTAATTAAGATTTTTAAATTTATAAAAAATATTCTAGAATTTTGAATCCATCTCTAATAGGATTGTGGTAATTCTTTTTAATGTAAAAATTAATATTTTTAAGAATTTAGTTATGATTATAATTTATTTTCTTAGAGTACGAATGGTCTCTTTTGATTATGATCCATATCTATGAAATCATAAATTATTCAATACTTTAATTCTTAAAAATTTAAAACATGACTTTTAATAATTTTTTTTCTAAAATAAATTATTAAATAAAGTACGGACTATATCTATCGATTACAACTCATCTTAATGAATATAATTTATTTAAATTAATAATAAGCATGCCAAGGACTCAAGATCTCATGCATAAAAATAAATTTTATTAAAAAACTAGTTATGAGAATATGTTTGCATAAAAAATATAAAAAATAAAAAAAATTACAATCCATACTAGAAGACTTCTACATCCTAGAATCTCAATCTTTAGTTGTGCATAGCTGATGATCTTCTCCCCGGCATCTTCTAATCTCCCAGAGTAAATAAATAAAAAAAAGAAAAGAAAATAAAAAGAAAGAAGAAAGAGGAAGAGAGGAGAAGAGAAGGGAGTGAAAAATAGAGAAAAAAAAAGAGTGTTTTCCCCCAAGAGGGGCTCTCTCCGGCTTTTGATGTGAAGAGGGATTAAATAGTGGAAGAAACAAGGTTCTCAGAGTCATTTTTGGAGTCAAAATCCAAGTCTTGGTCGATTTAAAACGTCCTATTGAATTATGACCATCAGATCTTGATCAAATGGCTTAAATCAACTCAAAAACCACTGCAAACCCTACTGTTCTTGGCTGTCTAATCAAAGTCTAGATTGATTTCGCCCATTGGATTGTGCACTAATGAAGCATGGAGTCCTTATCAAAATCAAAGCCATTCCCGTCCGTTGGATCACGATCGGGAGTGATGTCAGCCATCGGATCATGCAAAGTTGACTGCCGCTGACTTATAGACCGCACGTAGATTGGGTACACCATGAGTCCCCACCAACCAGTAGCTACTGTGCTAGATAAGAAAAAGATGAAGATGCCCTTATAAGCCACAATGAAAATGCGGTAGACCCTTTAAGGGTCTATGCTCGCTATGTGTCATGCGCCAACTGGCCGAACCTACTAAGTGGCCGATCTACGCTTATTCCATGGACTGGCAGGTCGGTCCACTCTACACCGATCTTATTTTTTTAATTTTTTTTTATTTTAACTTCTAGACTTCATAACTTTTTTATTTTAGCTCTGATTTGAGTAAAATTTATTGTATTGGAATCCATAAATTGGGCTCTTCGGATTGGTAGACTTCTTTCCTACAAAATACTAATAAAAGTATTAATTTCTTAAAATAAATATTAATTATTATATATTCAATGCTTTTGTTTAGTATTTTATGATGATTATCATTAAGAATGGAGAAGAGCCCTGTATTTACAAGTGGGTGAATGATCTAACATGGCATTCCTTGTCTTGTACGTAGATGACATTCTCTTAGTCGAAAATAATATCTCTGCACTGTGAGGAATAAAAGTTTGGTTGCCATTTTAGTTCTCCATGAAGAACTTGGGTGAAGCATCCTACATCCTAGGAATGAAGATCTATAGGGATGGATCTAAGAGGATGCTTGGGTTATCCCAGTCCACGTAAATAGAAATTATGTTGAAGAGGTTCAGTATGGAGAATTCTAAGAAAGACTATCTTCTGATAGGCCATGGAATTTTTCTCTTTAAGAAGAATTGTCCGACAACTCCTGAAGAAAGAGAGTGTATGAGTAGAGTCCCATATACTTCGACAATGGGATCTATCATGTATGAAATGACATGTACGAGACCAAATGCATTATACTCACTAGGAGTAGTGAGTAGATACCAATCTGATTCAGAAGAAAACTATTGAAAAGTGGTTAAATCCATCCTTAAGTATTTGAAAAATACTAAGGACCAATGATTGGTTTATGACGAGTTAGATCTGAAACTTGAGGGGTTTATAGACTCCAGCTTTTAATCTGACCATTATGACAGCAGAAGTGTGTTGGGTTATGTCTTTATCATAAATGATGGAGTCGTCTGCTGGAAGAGCTCCAAGCATTATACTATGGCAGACTCTATTTATGAGGCAGAGTACATCGCTGTATCAGATGTGGCGAAGAAAGCTGTGTGGCTAAAAAAATTAATCACCGAGCTTGAAGTAGCATCCTCTCTTAATTGTCCGGTCCTGCTCTACTGTGATAGCACTAGTGCCATTGCTCAGATGAAGAAACCAAAAGTATACCAGTGGATAAAGCATACACTGCACTACTATCACTAGGTCTGGGAGATAGTAATTGAGGTGACGTCGAGCTTTAAAAGATCAACGAAAAAAGAACCTAGCCGACCCCTTCACTAAAGCCCTAGCGATAAAGGAGTTCGACAACCACAAGTCGAAGATGGGTATTAGATATTGTACTGAGTGGCCTTAGGATAAGTGGGAGTCATTGAAAAATATATCCAAAAGCCAATCATGAGCCTATGATGGTTATACTATTTTATAATTATAATTAATTTATTATTAAATAAAATATATTTTTGACATTTTCATCATAAAGTCTACATCTTCTAATAAACTTCATTATTGTGATGAAGTTCTTAGGACTATTTAGTTTTGATAAAAAGAGGATTTATCGATTAGTCATTAAACTATTCATGATTAAATGATATGCTATTAATTAGGATGATAATATTTATCGAGCATATGTCGTTGTATGCCATATAGGTTGGTTGTTCTCTTAATCAAGGAGTGTGGAGATACTAGTATGGTATACAAGTGAGATGTAAGGATGCATCATCACTAAACGTGATCAACTCCAAAGCATTCTGCTATTGAGAATTATTCTGATGGGATATAGGTATAATTGTCCCTTAAATTTGAGATCACCATAGTGGCTTACAAACAACTCACTGTGCTTTGATGTCAAACTAACTAAATTTCTATTTCAATGATGAAAGATTTTTGAGCACAGTCAAGTACTTGCGAAGTCGGTGAATCATCAAGATGGGATTGACCACTCCAAGAGTTGGAGAAGAATGCATCACTGTATTTCAATATAGCAAAATCTTGGCTAGGATAATCCATAAGATAGATTTGATATTTTAAAATATAATGTGGATGACCTAATTAGGGTTAATAGTTAAACTTTAAGGTATCCTATGAGCATTTTCCTCAAGGGGATGAATTATATGAAAACTGTATTCATATGAGTTCTAAGGATATTGTTCTACACATTCGACTTATCCGACCATCGGGTACCATTGCTAGATGGTCACTTTGATTAAATCAAAATTTTATTTTTGTACTATAGACTTAGGTTTGAATCTATGGGATCACACACATAAGAGTTCTCGATCTGATCGGATAGTTGATTGATGATTAAGAATCATTCTTAAGTCAAACAATCAATATGATTGATATTTAACCTAGTGCAAGTATTGCAGGAGGATCGATTAGCAATTGAATTGCTATTTAGCTTAATTTAATTAAGCCAAAGGACTGAGATTAAGTCTAATTAAATATAATTTAATTAGAATTAGTTTGAGCTTAATTGGATAAAGTTCAATTGATTTATTAGATGAGCCAATTATAAGGAAGAACGAATCCTAGTTTGATTAGAACTTGTATCAATCTAATTTTTAATTTAATTAAAAAATTAAATTAAAATTTAATTTAATTTAATTCTTAATTAGATTAAGATATATTCTAATTAAATTTAATTAATTTTGATTTAATTTAATTTAAATATCTTATTTGACCAAGTCAAAATAAGAGTCCTAATATGACTAAGACTCCCTACCCTTGTGCCACCTTTTAATCCCAATGCCCCCCATCCTATTTTTTAGGAATGTTGGTGATAAAATTCTTCTCTCCTAGGTCTTCTGCATGCCCCATCTCCTCCCTTTCTTTCTTACATGGAAAATTCCATGTGGACCAAGTCAAAGAAGGAGTTTGAGTTGATTTAAATTCCATGAGATAAAATTTTAAGCAACTAAAACTCTTCCTTTTTTGTGCCACCAACCCTCCTATTTTTTCTCTACCTTTTTTAGTGGAAAAGAAGAGCCTTTTGTTTGACATTCCCTGGTGATCCACAAAAAAAATAAAGGATGGGGAACCCAAGAGTTGGGCACCCTAAGTCTAGCCCTACTTGGATAATACTTGACTAGGTATTTAACCTAGTCAAGGATTCCTCCATAACTCTTTATTTAAAGAGTCTTTTGATCTGATTTATTTAGAAGAAAAATACTTGATAGAGGGCTCTTTGTGTGTAAAAAACTTGGGCACAAATACCTTGGGCGTGGGAATTTTGTGGAGAGAAAAACTTAAGTGTTGGTGAGAGAAACAAAGAAGAAGAAGAGGGTCTTCTTCTAGGGTTTTTTATTTACATCTCTTCCTCCATTCTTTTGTGATTTAGAAGAGTCTCTGGTCCAATATCTTCTTCCTCAACTTTTAAAAATTTGGAGAGTCCAAAAATTGAAGAAGGAAGATCCAGATCGATCATCGAAAAAAGATTAGCATAGTATTAGCATACTGTGCTAATTTTCAAGCATCGAACTTCTGATCAATGATTGAGGGCTCGTGTGGACAACCTATAGAGGTTGGATGCATGTGCGGCTTGGAGCAACAATCTCAGGCCTGGATCAGTGAGTTAAGGAACTCAAGTTGCAAAAATAAGGGTGATTTGATCTCCCTTTTAAATATCTAGTTTAGATCTAGTGTAGATCTATGTTGAGTGTGATAAACATCTTTTCTTTTGATATTTTATTTTTTGATTTAATAGCATGCTATAATCATATAATAGAATCCTATATCTAGGACTTTTCATATTTTATTATGAATTAATATGATTAATTCATGTCTTCCGCTGCATAGATTTGAAATAGTTTCAAAATCTAACCCCAAAACCCAAGATCAGTTTCCATCATCCTTTCCACCTCCACGCCTCCTCTCTCTGGTCTACTCCTCCACACTGAAGAGTTGGGCAAAAACTAGTGAGTGAAGATCACATCATGTTGGTGCAAGGATCAGCAAGAGATGACCCTATTCGACAGATGAATGTGCAATCTTCGGAGTTTGATTTGAAGACTCTAAAGAAAGACTCCAAATCTAATTTTTGGAGATCAGATCTAGTAGGAGACGACATCCAAAATCAGCATGAGTGGACTCTGATAGAGGCTAGGTGCATGTATGGCTAGCTTCGGGACCACAGACTACGTCAGATCATCGGTAGGATAAATTATTTACCCAAGCAAGGTAACATTAGATGTTACAAATTTTAGTTTAATTTTAGATTTCGATTTCATATCATACCAATCAGATCTAAGAACTCTCAGATCGAAAAATTTTTGAAATTTCATCTTACATCTGATCAGACCAGATCGATCTTGTGGCAGGAATATCAGATTTTTCTTCAAAAAATTTATTTTCATCACTAATATTATCATTAATATTCAAAATTCTTATAGTGATTATACATGGATGACATCCTCCTAATTGAAAATGATATTTTCATGTTAACCTTAGTCAAAATTTAGTTATCTAAGAATTTTTTATGAAAGACTTAGGAGCGGCATCCTTTATTTTGGGGATCAAGGTCTATAAAGATAGATCTAGAAAGATGCTAGGATTGTCACACAAGATGTATATTGAGGAGGTGCTAAAGAGGTTCGGTATGGAGAACTTCAAGAGAGGACTTGTACCATTCAGACATGGCATCCATCTCTCCAAAAATACTATTCCCCAACATATCAGAAGAGATAGAATGCATGAGCAAGATCCCTTATGCTTCGGCTATAGGAAGCCTCATGTACATCATGCATTGTACATGATTTGATATTGCTTATGCTATGAGTGTTATAAGTAAATATCAGTCGAATCTAAGTGAAGAGTACTAGACTTTTATGAAATATATTCTTAAATACATAAGAAGGACTAAGGATATATTTTTGGTCTTTGAAAATGGAGAATTGAGGGTGCAGAGGTATACTGATTCAGATTTTATATCTGATATTGATGATTGAAAGTTGACATCAAGTAGTATTTTTTTGTGTAATGGTGGTGCTGTGAGTTGGAAGAGTTCCAACCAAACTGTCATAGTGGATTCCACATTGGAAGTAGAGTGCATGCTGCATCAAAAGTGTTGGAAATTGTATCCTAAAGTCAATCATCTAGATTGTAGATGGTTGAGCTAAATATAATTATACTTAAATTATTAATAAATAAAATTATTATTTTAGCCTTTTCATCACTTTGTGCATCTTTCTGTAATGAATTCTTCTGTGATGAAGTTCTTAGGACTATTTAGACTCGACAAAGAAGAATTTATTGTTTAGTCCTCAAAACGTGTTCACGACCAAATGATTCGTTGTTACCCAGGATAACAATGTATCGAGTGTAGGTCATTGTGTGCCATTGGTATTGGTTGTCCTCTTAACCAAGAAGTATGGAGTACTATTATGGCTTGCAGGTGAAGTGTAGGGGCACATTTCACTGAATGTGATCCAACTACAGAGATCTCTACTATCAAGAGTTGCTTGCGAAGGATATGGGTATAAGTGTCCCTTAGACCATGGTGACCTGCAAGCAACTCACTGCACTTAGGTACCGGACTACCTAAATTTTGAATTCAATGATAAAAGGCTACTGAGTGCAGTCAAGTACTTGGCTTGTCAATGTGTGAGTCAAGATAGGATTGATCCCTCCAAGTGTTGGAGCAAGTGCATCACTATATTTCAATTTAGCAAATCCTCGATCAGGGTAGTCCATATGATGGATATTAAATTTTGAAATATAATGTGGATGAATTTTAGGGTTGATAGTAAACCCTAGATTGTCCTTTGAGTATCGAGGTCAAGGGGATGAATTATACGGTAACCATATGCCAAAGGTTCGTCGATGTTGTGCTGTAATTATTCGACCTATCCGAACATCGGGTATCATTGCTAGATGGTTACATCGATTGGTATAGAAAATTAGTTTTTGTGCTACCGGCTTAGGATTCGAACCTATGGGATCACATACAATAGAAGTTTCTACCTGATCTGATAGCTGATATTGAGTCACGATGATCTAAGACTCTATGGTCAAGAGTCCCGCTGGACTAGGACTATGTGATCAAGAGTCCTACTAGGCTGGGACTTTGTGACCAAGAGTCCTTCGTATTCAGAACTCTCTAAACGAGAGTCCTGATGACCTGGGACTCTGTGGTCGAGAGTCCCACTAGACTGGGACTCTATGACCAAGAGTCCTAGTGGATTGAAACTTTGAGTCCTACTTATCTGTGACTCTCTGATCAAGAGTCCCACTAGTCTGGGACTCTATGATCTTGAGATCTATTCATTTAGGACACTGGGTTCAAGAGTCCCACTGGATTGGAGCTCTTCAGGAGTTTCATGTTGATGGAACTCTAATGCTCGATAATCCATCCAATTGGGACTCTAATATTTTTGGAGGATTAATCAGCAATTCAATTTCTAATTAGCCTAATTTGATTGAGCAATGAGGATTTGATCAAGTCCAATTGAATTTGGTTCGATTGGGTTTGATCCAATCAGGTCTTGAGATGACCTAATTGCTAAGGGAGATTTGATCCTAATTTGATCAAGACCTGGATCTAATTAATTTCTAGTTTGATTAAAATTTTATTGATTTAAATTAAGCCAATTTGGTTGGGTTAAACCTGATCTAATTGGTTTAAATTAATTGGTTTGGTTGAAACTAATTAGGACCAAGTCAAATGTGATTTGAATTTAAATTCTCCCTAGCGCCCACTATATTTGACTTTTCCACCTTGACCCATGCCCTCCTCTGATTTTTGCATGAGATTTCTTACACAAAAATGAATGTAAGCCCTTCCTCTCTTCTTCCTTTGACCTGGTCCAAGGGTTGGACTAGTTCAAACTAAGTTAAATTTTGAATTCAACTTGGTTGGTTTGAAATTTGAAAAACCTAATCTCTTCCTTATCTATTCTCCATGCCTACCTTTCTTTTGTCACATATTTTTTTGGATGATTTTAGATTGAGGGTGACTAGAGGGAGAGTCCTTCTACTCATCATCCTCTGGGATAGGCATTGGAAAAGGATAAGACCCCATTTGAATTCAAATACTAGAAGTTGGTTGAAACTAGTTCAACCAATCTTAACCTATCCACTCAACATGGAATTTCTACTTATTTTTCATGCAATAAATTATGAGAATTTTTGTGCATGAAGCTTGAGGGGTTACCTTTCCATGGAAAAAATTTGAAAGTGATTGGGCATTAGTTTTAGGCAAAAAGAATCTTGGAGTAAAGGTGAGCAGAGTCCTATAGCACTTTATTTTTCATTCATGCATCTATTCTCTTCTAATTTTTATATCTAAGGACACTCAATTTTTAGATATGATCTAAATAAGGTTTATAGATTAGAAAGTCGTCTTTCCATGAAAGCTTATTTCATGGAAAAACTCCACACAGAGAGGGTGTGAGAGGGTTTTTAGTGAGTCAGGGTTTTTGGATCGAGTGAAACCCAAGACTTGGGAATTTGGGTTCGGGTGGAGAGATTGAGTGCTGTGAGCATCAGATCGCCACCAAATTTAAAACACCACTTCATCATCCTATGAAGCATGTATTTTGATTTTCTAGAGTATCTAAATGATCAAAAAGAAGGTGATTGATTGGATCGATCATGATCAGCCATTGAAGACTTTGGCGAGGAGCTAGCACTCTAGTGGGGCTGATCGAGACCAGGAGCTCCATATGAACCAACCATAGAGGCCGGATACATGTGCAACTATGGTGTGACATTAGAGCATTATTTGGTGGATTCAGATTATGGTGATCAGCTATCCATGAAAAGGTATCAAGTTCTAAACTCATATCGATCAGTAGATTCGATTTGCTGATCGATCACATTTAAATTTTAAATTATATATTAGCATGTCTAGATCCTGTGTAGGATTTAAATTGATTAGATCAATGCATGTAGTAGATTAATATTTGATTATATTTACTTTTGCTACTATTTTATTCAAAAAGTTTCGAAAATGGATGCTTAAACCCTATGCGATTTCCTTCAATGGTATCAGAGCAACTGGGTAGCTTGACATGTCTAATATATAATTAGAAATTAAATGTTAGTATATTTGATATGCTTAATCTAAATAACTTAGTAATTGAGAATGAATGAGCCACCAAGTCATCCGATCATAAGGGACAAGTATGGTTTAAAGGCCATCTCCTTCCATTCAGTGGGGATCCCTTATGGTGGTAGGGGTGCTACCGTAAACTCATTCATTAAGATGAACAGTGAAAAAATTTTAATGATTGAAATTAATTTAATTAAAAAATTAAATATGAATATATTTTAGATTAAATCTAAAAGATTGATTCATAGTATAATTTTTATTATATTTTATTTTTTGTTTAAAACTAGCAATAGGTTGCTGTTTGAGAAATGAGCCGACCCATTTCTAAAATGAGTCAACCCATTTGAAGAAAAGAAAATAAAAATCTTTCAAAATTTGAAAACTATTTTTCAAATGCCGAACCCTGATCCATCAGCCCAAAAACTTAATTAAAAGAATTAAGTATTATTCATAGGATCTAGAATTATGAATTAAGATCCTAAGACAAAATCACAAGACTGTGGGTTAAAGGGTTAGATGAATTAGATTCATAAATTGGGTTAGACCTAAGGTTAGTTAAACAATAGATTAATCTAGAGTAATTAATCAAATCTAACCAAGTATTGAATTAGATTAGGTCAAGGACACTCTAGAATCAACATCAATGGTTGTAGTTGGATGAGTCCATGTCTTTAACAGGACTAAGATGGACTTAATTTATGGCTAAGTGGTCTAGCCCAAAATTGATAAGTTGATCAAATTAAACCTAATTAATCAGTTGGTGTCTAAGATAAGTTTGGCAGTTTAGACCAGTGGTTTTTAATTAGAAGCTACTCGCACTGATTCGATCTATGATGAGTTAATGGCATATCCCTCCTACTGATCTCACTTACCTGACTGACATGGTCGATTGGAATTTGATTAGATCACTTGGTGATTCGGACTAACCCATGTCACTAAGAATCAGTTTGACCAATTTCAATCAGTATGACTGAACTAGGTGCCCATGGACTTAAATTGATCCTAGTCCTGACCTATTGACTTGATGAAGTCAGTGGGAGAATTTGACTTGGTGAAGTCAGTAGAAGAAATTTGATCCATATCCTTTCTATCCTTAAATCACATATAAACTAAATCCTTTAAATTATTAGGTCTTTAAAATGACTAACTTATGGAGATAACTGAGTTATAGCCTCCCATTAAGGTGAATAGTAATGAGTCCAATCTTCTGGGTGGACATTGGAGGTGCCTTACACCTGATGTTCATCTTGATATTGGAATTGCTATCTATCATATAATGATTAGGTCACACTCTCTTAATGGTGATCAGGTTAGACAGAGCTTTCGTCGGGCCTGGTTATCATTGGTTTGATGCATCGAAGTCAATCATGTTAATGATTTGATCTAACCAGACCTTTTCAGTGGAGGCCATAGCCTACTGATTTAGCATCTAGGGCAAAATCTAAATACTGAAAATTATTTGAAGAAATAATTGGTTGTGAACCTACCTGTAGATATACATGGGTTAGCTAGAACTTTCCTTGGACCTATATGTAGTCTATGTGGATTCTAGTACCCGCTAAGAAATTAGTGTAATTTCTCAAATTGGAAGTAGAGGCTACCAATTCATTAAAAATAATGGAAGAACCTTTAGACTAAAATCCAAGTCTTTATGATTAATTAATTCAAGTACTAATAAGGTTTCATGTTTTCCTTTTAGATAATTAGAATGTCTAGAGTTAGTCCGCTTCGTTCACTGTTGGATAGTGGCAAGTGTTTAGGACCTAAGAACAAGGAGTCTAGTGTTGATTCTAATAAGGTAGACCCAAAGAGAAATTAACCTCTGAATCCAAATAAGTTGAACAGAAGAAATCAGCAAGTGATTGCTGGTCAAGGCTGTTATATGCTAACACCTTGCAATTTCTCCATATATGATACATCTACCTGGGTTTTAGATACTGGGAGTCCGATTCATATATGCAATTCATTGCATGAACTTTAAATTGATAGAAAATTTGAGAATGGTGTTAGATTTTTTAATATTGGGGATGGAAGTCAAGTTTCAGTCCTAACATTGAAAACTCTTGAACTATTTTTTAAAAATAATAGTGTTATTTTAAGTGACTGTCACTATTGTCCATCTTCTATGATGAACATAATATCCATTGGATTTTTGGCCCAACATGGTTATAGTTTATCAATAAAGGGACATTATTGCAATATCATTATGAATAATGTCACAATAATGCAAGGATAATTAAGAAATGGTATTTATATTTTATCACAGCCTATTAGTGTAATGTACATGTCGAATAAATGATCAAAACTAGATAATGTCACTAATGCTTATCTTTGGCACTATAGGCTCAGTCATATAAATAAGAATAGGATTAACAGGTTAGTCAAAGAGCGTATCCTTGACATTGATAATTGTGAATCATTGAATACCTATGAGTTCTATCTTCTTGGTAAGATGACCAAATCATCTTTTACTAGAAAGAGTGAGCGGGCCACTGAGCTTCTAGGTCTAGTACATACTGATGTATATGGACCTTTGAACACATATGCTAGAGGTGGGTTTTACTACTTCATTACATTTACTGATGACCTATCTAGGTATGGATATGTCTATCTTATGAAGAGTAAATCTGATTCATTTGAAATATTCAAATGATATGAAAATGAGGTAAAAAAACAACTTAGAAAGAATATTAAAATTCTTCGGTCTAATCGAGGAGGTGAATATCTTTTCAACGCATTTTTGACATATCTAGGAGAGAATGGGATTCTCTCACAATGGACCCCTCCTAGAATATACCATAGCATAATGGTGTATCTGAAAGGAGGAATCAAACCCTGTTGGACATGGTTCGATCCATGATGGGGTTTACAAGTCTACCGATTTCATTTTGGGGTTATGCACTAGAAACTAACTATTTTATTTTGAATAATGTTCTAAGCAAGTCTGTTGCAAAGACTCCATATGAGATATGGACTGGGCGTAAGCCGACACTCTCTCACTTTAGGATTTGGGGATGTCCGGCTTATGTTAAAGATTTGTAGCCAAAAAAGCTTGGACCTAGGTTCGATAAATGCTTGTTCATAGGATATCCCAAGAAAATTAGGGGTTATTTACTTCTACCTTGCTAAAGAACAAAAGGTGTTCATCAGTAATAGAGTAGTCTTTTTAGAAAAGGAGTTCCTTAGTGAAGGAATAGATGCCTCTAATATTGAACTTAATAAAGTTCAATAGATGTAAGAACTGACATATTCTAGTGAACCTACAAAACTAGATTTGATAAGATCAAATCCAAAGCCTATTCAAATGGCACCAAGAAAATCCGATAGAATACTGCATCAACCAGATAGATACTATGATTTCTTAGTCCGGAATGGTGATTCTATTGAAGTCGATGAGAACGACGAGGATCCAATCACCTACATGGATGCCATGCAAAGGTCCGACTCTGATATATGGCTGAAAGCTATGGAATCCGAATTGGAGTCCATGAAGGTCAATAGTGTATGGACACTAGTTGATCCACCTGAAGGGGTAAAACCTATTGGGTGTAAGTGGATTTTCAAAAGAAAATGGGGCGTAGATGGAAAGGTGTAGATCTATAAAGCCCATCTAGCTGCCAAGGGATATCGTCAGCATTATGGTATTGACTATGATAAGACATTTTCTTCAGTGGCAATGCTCAAATCTATTTAGATCATGCTTGCGATAGCGGCATACCTAAACTATGAGATCTGGCAAATAGATGTGAAAATAGCTTTCCTAAATGGAGAGCTAGATGAAGAGGTGTATATGATACAGCCTGAGGGTTTCACATCCACAAACGAGTCTAAGGTGTGCAGGCTTTAAAGATCCATCTATGGACTGAAGCAGGCATCACGGAGTTGGAACATGCATTTTGATAAAGTAATCAGACATATGGCTTCGTTGAGAATGGAGAAGAACCCTGCATGTATAAATGAGCCAATGGTTCTGTTGTTGTATTCCTTGTACTGTATGTTGATGACATCCTCTTAATCGAAAATGACATCCCTGCATTACAGAGAATAAAGGTTTGGATGTCGTCTCAATTCTTCATAAAAGACTTAGGAAAAGCTTTCTACATCCTAAGGATGAGAACCTATATGGATAAATCTAAAAGGTTGCTAGGATTATCCCAATCCCTGTACATTGATACCATGGTGAAGAGGTTTGGCATGGAGAATTCCAAGAAGGACTATCTCCCGATAGGCCATGGAATTTCGCTCTCGAAGGGGGATTATCCAATAACTCCTCAAGAGAGAGAGCATATGAGTAGAATATTATATGCTTTGGTAGTGGATTCTATTATGTACGCCATGATGTGTATGAGACCAGACGTGGCATACTCACTAGGGATAGTGAGCAGATACCAGTCTGACCTAGGTGAGAATCACTGGAAGGTTGTGAATGTTGCTCCTATGGTTGCTCAGAGCCACAGCCGTAGATCCGATCTCTTGCATGAACTTGGGTGTTAATCCAGCAAATTGAAGAAGATCTAAGAAAGATGAGAGAAGCTATGGTTTTTGACGTTGGAACCAGAGAGAAGAGAGAAGAGAGAAGAGAGAGTTAGGAAGAAAAGCTCAATTGTATTCCAACCTTATTGTAAAAGTTACAATATCCTGAGTTATATATCCTAGAGTTCCCACATGAATCCTAATAAACCCCAACTCAAAAACTCCCCTAGGCTAACCCAACCCATACATGAATTAGCCCCCTTAAGACCTATTGAACCAGACCTTAAGACCCCTATAATCAACCTAGACCCTAGCCTGAAACAAACCCTCGCATAACTCTACCTGCACACTGAGCCGACTTAGTCTCAACACTGAGTTGGCTAAGTTCTACTAGGTCAGCTCAGTTTGAAACTGAGCCAACCCAGTTCTATGCCATGCTAGCAGTTTCGAATGCACAGCTCTCTATTTTGCCTATGCTCTGAGACTTAGCTGATCCAATTTTGGATTGAGCCGGCTAACCTACAGAAAATCCTTTTTCTGCAGCCTTCAAGCTCTGGCTTTGGTTCCTTGCTCCACCTTGTGTCCCAGATCTCCGAAGCACCAACCAAGTTCATTGAGGCCCTCAATACCTAAACCTCAAGCCCGTGAAGACCTACATGCCACCTCCATCCTAGGATAACTCCTATCTTAGCCCTAGGACCACATCTGTCCTAGCCTCCCCGGAGCCCTCACCCTGGCTCCGCCCGTGGCCTTCCAAGGCTTTGGAGCACCACACCACCTACAATCTCCACCTTGGTATGCCTAAGACTTGGCACACCTAGCAACATCCTCCTGCACGATCCCACTATTCCTGCATGTCCTGATAGCCCTCATGCTCACCTTGCCACTGTCATTCTTCTTCAACTATTGAACTCCCTTTGAGGCCTTCGAGATGACCACCGCCCACCACTGAAGTCCTTGGCTTGTTTCTCTGCACCATCTTTAGAGTTGTAGGTATCCTTCTGCTTGGCAGCTGCATCACTTATCCTAAACTATCCTAGAGATCATGCAACGTTCCTTTATCGGTACTCACCGCATATCCTAATGCTCCACCTGATACTGTTCCCTCAGAGCCACACCTATCTTCCTACACAATCCTCTCCACCTGGATCTGTATAGCTCTGACACTAGTGCTGGAATATTGATCCTCTGCCTATACCCTCCTCCTCTGAATCCATATCACAGCTTCACCCACGAAGCCATCTCTGCCCGATGCTCCACCTGGAGCTGAAGTCCCCCTGATGCCGTAGAAGCTGACTCTATCTCCGAGTCTCCCGAGGCCAACCACCCAATGCTGCACTGCTGGGCCTACTGCTATACCTCGAACATCGTCGCTGCCCCTTCGGACCCTCTGCACTCTGCAGACCTATCCAAAACCCTCTTAGACACACTGCACCCTATGGGCTCCTTCGAGACCACCAAGAGCTCATTCGACTCTTCACTATCAGTGACTGAATTAATAAAATCCGATCTTTCTCCTCTCTTTCACTTCTTCCAAAATGGACACTCCCACTTAAAGTGCCTTACTTCTCCATACTTGAAGCATCTCTTGGACCCCTTGCTGCCTCTCTGTTCGCCCTTCTTCTTCCCTTTTCTGTGCTTCTCTAAAACCACAAGACTATCCTGGAAGACCTTCCTCTTCGACATCTATTTCTGCTGCTCGTTGGACCTAAGCACTAATACGATCTCCTCGTACACCAGTGTCTCCTTACCATACAAAAAAGTTATCACTAATAGATCGAAGCTCCTGGGTAGCGAACACAGTAACAATAGACTCTTGTCCTCCTCTTCTAAATCCATCCCTATATTGAGCAAGTCCATGCTCATCCAGTCGAACCGCTGAATATGCCCTGCAGCATCCTCGCCCTCCTGCATCCAAAGGCTATATAATTGGTTCTTCAATATCAACTTATTGCACATGTTCTCCATGTACAACTGCTACAACCTCGACCATAATTCCTTAGGTGTTCTCTTCTCCAACACACCATACAAAACCTCATCTACCAAACAAGCCCTAATCGTGGCACATGCGCTTTTCTCCAAGGACATCCACTCCTTGTCTGTCATCCCCCTCGGTCTATCCTCCAAGACCGAATCTAACCTCATCTGAACCAGTAGATCCTCCACCCTTACCATCCACATCATGAAACTTTTTTTTCCATCAAACTTCTCTAATCCCACCTTTAATCCGCTGTTCTCCATGATCAATCCAAATCAAATAATAGCAAACAGATAGATCTGAGAAATACCTTGACTAGGGATGGTGGACAGCAGCCTTGTGATCTCTTTCTTCCTTATGAAGCCTGAAGAAAATCTTTAGATCTGAATCTCATTACTGATCTCTATTGAAAATCGATCTTCCTTCTCCATGCTCAATCGGGCTTTGATACCAATTATTATTTCTATGGCTGCTTGGAGCCACAGCCATAGATCTATTCTCTTGCGTGAATCTAGGTGTTAATTCAGCAAACTGAAGAAGATCTAAGAAAGATAAGAGAAGTTAAAATTTTTGGCATTGGAACCAGAGAGAAGAGAGAAGAGAGAGTTAGGGAGAAAAGCTCAATTGTATTCCAACATTATTGTAAAAGTTACAATATCCTGATTTATATATCCTAGAGTTTCCACATGAATCCTAATAAACTTTAGCTCAAAAACTCTTCTAGACCAACCCAATCCATACATGAATTAGTCCTCTTATGACCTCTTGATTCTTAAGACTCCTAGGATCAACCCAGACCCTAGCCAAAAACAGACCCCTACATAACTTTGCCCGCACACTGAGTGTGCGATCTCAGTCTCAGCATTGAGCCGACTAAGTTCCATTGGATCGGCTCAGTCTGAAACTGAGCAAACTGAGCCGACCTAATTCTGTGCCATGCCAGCAGTCTCAAATGTGCAACTCTCTATTTTTCTTGTACTCTGAGACTTAGCCGACCTAATTTTGGACTAAGCCAGCTAACCTATAGAAAATCTTTTTTCTGTAGCCTTCAAGCTTTAACTTTGGTTCCTTGCTTCACCTTATATCTCAGGTCTTCGAAGCACCAACCAAGCCCCTTGAGGCCCTCAATACCTGAACCTTAAGCTCGTGAAGAGCTACTTGCCGCCTCCATCTTAGGATAACTCCTATCCTAATCCTAGGACCACACCTATCCTAGCCTCCTCGGAGCCCTCACCCTAGCTCCGCCCATGGCCTCCCAAGGCTTGGGAGCACCACACCACCTACAGTGAAGACAATCCTGAAGTATTTGAGAAATACCAAGGATCAGTGGCTCATCTATGGAGATACTGACTTAAAACTTATGGGATATACTGATTTCAATTTTCAGTATGATCATGATGATAGCAAAAGTGTGTCAGGTTTTGTGTTTATCCTAAATGATGGAGCAGTTTGCTGCAAGAGTCCTAAGCAGCACACGATAGCTGATTCTATATGCGAGACGAAGTATGTCGCGGCATCTGATGCTGTGAAGAAAGCTGTATCACTACGAAAGTTCATCAATGAGCTAGGAGTGGCACCCTCCTTGGATGGTCCAATTCTGCTATATTATGATAGCATTGGAGCCATAGCTCAAGCAAAGGAGCCGAAGGCATATCAACGCACCAAACATATTCTACGTCGCTACCACCTTGTATGAGAAATCCTGGAGTGAGGTGACATCGAGCTTCAAAAGATCGATGAAAAGGAGAACATGGTCGATCCCTTTACTAAAGCTCTAGGAATCAAAGAGTTTGATAATCATAAATGAAAGATGGATATTCAATACTATTCTGAGTGGCTTTAGTCTAAGTGGGAGTTGTTAAAAATTATATTCTAAAGCCAATTATCTAGGTTGTAGATGGTTGAGCTAAATATAATTATACTTAAATTATTAATAAATAAAATTATTATTTTAGCATTTTAATCACTTTGTGCATCATTCTGTAATGAACTCTTCTATGATGGAGTCTTTAAGACTATTTAGACTCGACAAAGGAGGATTTGTCATTTAGTCCTCAGAACGTGTTCGCGATCAAATGATTCATTGTTACCTAGAATGATAACATATCAAGTGTAGATCATTATATGCCATAAGTGTTCGTTGTTCTCTTAACCAAGAAGTATGAAGATATTATTATGGCATGTAGGTGAAGTATAGGGGTACATTTTACTAAATATGATCCAATTATGGAGCTCTCTACTGTCAAGAGTTGCTCATGAAGGATATGGGTATAAATGTCCATTAGACTTGAGATCACTACACTAACTTGCAAGCAACTCATTACACTTAGGTACCGAACTACCTAAATTTCTAATTCAGTGATGGAAGGCTACTAGGTGCAGTCAAGTACTTGGCTTGTCGATGTATGAGTCAAGATGAGATTGATCCCTCCAAGTATTGGAGAAAGTGCATCGTTGTATTTTAATTTAGCAAATTCTCGATCGGGGTAGTCCATATGATGGATGCTAAATTTTGAAATATATTATGGATGAATTTTAGGATTGACAGTAAATCCTAGATCGTCCTTCGAGCATCGAGGTCAAGGGGATGAATTATACGGTAATCATATGCCACAGGTTCATCGATGTTGCGTTGTAATTATTTGACCTATTCGGATGTTGGGTACCATTGCTAGACGGTCATATTGATTGATACAGAAAATTAGTTTTTATGCTACCGACTTAGGATTCGAACCTATGGGGTCACACATAATAGAAGTTTCTACCGATCTGATGGCTGATATTGAGTCTCAATAATTTAAGACTCTAGGATCAAGAGTCCCACTGGACTAGGACTCTGTGACTAAGAGTTCCATAGGACTGGAACTCTTTGACCAAGAGTCCTTCGTGTTTAGGATTCTCTGAATGAGAGTCCTGATGACCTAAGACTTTATGATAGAGAGTCCCACTGGATTGGGACTCTATGACCAAGAGTCCTAGTGGACTGGGACTCTCTGATCAAGTGTCTCACTGGTCTAGGACTTTATGATCTCAAGATTCATTCATTTAGGACACTAGGTTCAAGAGTCCCACTAGATTGGGACTCTTCAAGCATTTCATGTTGATGGGACTTTGATTTTCGATAATCCACCCGATTGAGACTAATATTTTTGGAGGATTAATTAGCAATTTGATTGCTGATTAGCTCAATTTGATTGAGTGATGAGAATTTGATTATGTCCAATTGAATTTGATTTGATTGGGTTTGACCCGATCAGGTCATGAGATGACCTAATTGCTAAGGAAGATTCGATCCTGATTTGATCAGGACCTGGATCTAATTAATTTTTTATTTGATTAAAATTTTATTGGTTTGAATTAAGCCAATTTGGTTGGGTTAAACCTGGTCTAATTGGTTTGGTTGAAACCAATTAGGACCAAGTCAAATGTGATTTGAATTTAAATTGTCTCAAGCGCCCACCATAATTTACTTTTCCACCTTGACCCACACCCTCCTCTAATTTTTGCATGAGATTTCTCATGCAAAAATGAATGTGCACCCTTTCTCTCTTCTACCTTTGACCTAGTCCAATGGTTGGACTAGTTCAAACTAAGTTGAATTTTGAATTCAACTTGGCTGGTTTGAAATTTGAAAAACCTAATCTCTTCCTTATCTATTCTCCATGCCTACCTATCTTTTGTCTCATATTTTTTTGGGAAATTTTAGATTGAGGGTGAGCAAAAGGAGAGTCCTTCTGCTCATCATCCTTTGGGATAGGCATTGGAAAAGGATAAGATCACATTTGAATTCAAATACTAGAAGTTGGTTGAAACTAGTTTAACCAATCTTAACCTATCCAGTCCATATGAAATTTCTACTTATTTTCCAAGCAATAAATTATGAGAATTTTTTTGTTTGAAGCCTGAGAGGTTGCCTTTCTATGATAAAAATTTGAAAGTGATTGGGCATTAGTTTTGGGCAAAAAAAAATCCTATAGTGAAGGTGAGCAGAGTCCTATAGTACTTTATTTTTCCTTCATGCCTCTATTCTCTTTTGATTTTTGTATCTAAAGACATCTAATTTTTAGATATGATCTAAACAAGGTTTATAGATTCAAAAGTCTTCTTTCGATAAAAACTTATTTCATTAAAAGACTCCATACAGAGAGGGCATGAGAGGATTTTCAGTGGATTAGGATTTTTGGGTTGAGTGAAACCCAAGACTTGGGAATCTAGGTTCGGGTGGAGAGATCGAGTGCTGTGAGCATCGGATCACCACCAAATTTAAAACACCACTTCATCATCCTCTAAAGTACATGTTTTGTTTTTTTAGAGTATCTAGAAGATCAAAAAGAATATGATTGATTGGATTGATCATGATTAGCCATTGAAGGCTCCAGCGAGAAGCTAGCACTCCAGTGGGGATGATCGGAACTAGGGGCTCCATGTGGATCAACCATAGAGGCCAAACATATGGTGATTATGGTGCAATATCAGAGCATTATCTAGTAGATTCAGATTATGGTGATCAGTTATCCATGAAATGGTATCAAGTTCTGAACTCGTATCGATCAGCAGATTTGATTTGCTGATCGATCATATTTAAATTTCAAATTATATATTAGCATGTCTAGATTCTAAGTAGGATTTAAATTGATTAGATCAATGCATGTAGTAGATTAATATTTGATTAATTTTAGTTTTTTCTGCTTTAATTTTAAAAATATTTTGAAAATGCATGCTAAAAACCCTACTCGATTTCCTTTCAAAAAGCTGCTAAGGTGGCATTCTAGTTCAAGAAGTTCATGTAGAGCTAGATGTAATGCCATCAGATTCTATTCCAATATTCTACGACAATAATGACATCATAACCCTAGCTGAGGAGCCAAGATCTTATCAGAAACTAAGCACATCGAGTAGTGGTTCCACCTCATCAATGATTATCTTGAGAAAGAATATGTCGAGGTATAAAGAGTTGGCTCCATGGATAACTTGGCTAATCCACTAATGAAGCAATTAAGCCAGCAAAAGTCTGAAGCCCATTGTGAGAAGATGGGCATTTATAGCCAATTGATTTTAGGTTAAGTGAGAGTTTTTTAGATGTATATGCTAGAATCCAGATTGGCCGATATTTATAAAAGTTTCTTAGGGCATATTTTGTAATGTTGACTTATAAATTAATAAAATTTAGATTTATATCCATTCACATCTATGTTTATTGTATCTATAAATCATCCATTGAGTTAATGGGTATAATGACACATATTCTCAAGAGTTAAAAATTTAAGACATCTATCATTATAATAAATTCATAAATTGCTCCCGATCATAAGATCGTCATGAGGATAGTGCTTCATCTAGAGAAATTGGTGCACGATCGCTTCCTTAGAATAGATGGATCTTGAATTTATAGTATGGAGACACCAGAGTGAGAGTGCAAGTGCTTATTAAGAATAAAGGTACTAAGCATGATCAATTACAAGTAGTTACTAGGATGTCTATCTTTTCATCAGTGACTAACTCGATGCTGTAGTAGTATGACTAGTTTTTGATCTACAGTGCCTTAGCTATTCATAGTGAAGTTGCTATAGTTTGACTATATTATAACTCAGTCTTTTAGCCATATGGAGCCTTGAGGTGTATGTTGGATATAATAGGTTCATTATAAGAATAGGGTGTGCACCAAGATGGGATCTATCAACCTCAATAGATGAAGAGAAGTCCTATGTAGATCATGAAACTGAGTCCTGAAGCCCATGGCCATGGTAGTATGAATGATGGAAAGGTATTTCCATAAGGTTTCACAAGTGAACTTGAGTCAATTGAATCTAACATATAATAAGTATGAGGTTTGATTGAAGGGGTGAGTGTGGTGCTCCCAAGCCTTAAAGAAAAGATAAAAGGAATCTAAGGGGTTAAAAGGGAGTCAACACTCAGTATAATCGACTCGATTCTAAGATGAGATGACTCGATTCCTAGCGAGTCAACTCGATCTTAGAGGTTAGCTAGAAAGAGAATGGCATTGCAGCATGGCATGTAGGGGAGATGATTTGGGTCTAGTATGAGTCAACTTGAGTCCAGGCGAGTCGACTCGGTCTCAGCAAGAGTCGACTCAAGTTGCAGGCAGAAGTTGGAGTAGGATATATATTTGGTCTAGGATAGGGTTTTATCCTAGAGGTCTTAAGACCTAGATTGAGAGGTCTTAAGGTGGCTAACTTAGGACTTGGACTAGAATTAAGTCCATAGGATGAAAGCATGCAAGACTTAGGCTTAGGTGAGTACTTTCAAGTTTAAATTAGCCTAGGATAGTTTTTAGGGCTAAGTTATATTGACTCAGGACATCTATATATACTTTGTATATGTAGTTTTGACATATAGAATATAAAAATCCTTTTTTCTCATCAAAACCCTAGATTCATCTCTCTATTTCTCTCTCTTTTACTTGAAACCCTAGCCATTGTCTACATATCCTCTCCATCCTTATTTGCTGCTGCCTCCAACCTAGTTCTAGAGGTTCGTTGCTGGTTCAAGGATCTCCATAGGTCTGGGAACAAGTCCCAATAGTTGATATCAAAGCCTGTATTGCATGGAGGAAGAAACAAATGCTAGAAGTTGAAGATCTTCAAGTTCTAAAATTTCAGCAAAGACCCTATCAAGGTGCTTCTCAAATCACTTAGAGTTTGTGTTGTGTTTTGGATTTGGATCCAGTCATGTAAAGCAACATGAAGGTAGATTTTGAGAAGTTTGATGGAAAAGAAAACTTTTCTATATGAAAAGTTTAGGTAGAAGATCTTTTGGTTCAAGCAAATTTAGATCAGGTGTTAGAGGAGAAGCTTGAAGGGATGTCAGATCATCAGTGGATATCCTTAGAGAAGAAGGCCTGTTCCATGATTAGAGGATATTTGGTGGATGCAGCATGTTGGTGCGAAAAGCTATGTTGGCATCGAAGATCACTAAGCTGGAGAGGTTGGGGTCACCGACGAGACCTGCAAGATGAAGTTCGGGCCAAAGTTGGCTCTAGCAGGATCCTCCAATGGTCAAGTTAGTTCTTCGCTCAATAAGAATGGAGTATTAGGAAGAAAAATTAGCAAAATCAAGATAACGAGTTTGAGCTTAGGAGAGAAAGCACATTTGTAAGATCCTTTATATAGATGGAGCATATAATGAACTGATGGTGACAGCCATAACTGCCTGTTAGGGGGTCGTTCGGATCATGTGGAATTTGTTATCGAGGATTTGTTGTTATTTGTCGTGACTCACTAGTTTGTTGAAGATCCACAGTAGGAGTTTGGGCAGAACCTCTACACTCATGCACAAGCTTATATGCATAGGGATAAAGAACTCGAGGCTGGCCGAGCTGGGAGATCAACTATTAAGTGGTAGATGGCGAGCAGGACCTAGTGGGGCTGATTATGATCTGTTGGTGCTTCCTTCAATGACCTAAAGAAGTTCGGCCGCCTAATCAAGGATAGTTTTCTCGAATTTAAAGACTTCTTGATGGCAACGTTCCAATCACTCTAAGTAGTTCGTCCGATGTTCAGGATCAACTTGAAGTAGATCAAGGGAGCACTGAGGATCAATATCTACAAAGTAGCTACTCTATGTTTTGAATGAGGAACTGGACTCGCATTGGTGATGAGGTTCTTTTAGACTAGTTCAATCGATGGGCGCATCATGGACCAAGTGAATCTGCAATGGACTGAAAGAAGTATGTCCGAAAGGAGCGCGACTAAAAGAAATTTGGCTGGAAGGAGCATGACTGGAAGGAGTCTGGCTGGAAGGAGTTTGGTCGGAAGGAGGGTGACTAGAAGGAGTCCGACTGGAAGGAGCTCGGTTGAAAGGAGTTCATCCATCCTCAAAATCCATTATTTGTCAAGGTTGGATGGGTTGGGACTTCAATGTTAAAAATTCTATAATTCATCCTAAGTCAAAAAGCAAAGTTAAAGTCAAAAGGCAAAGTTAATGAAACAGTACTTCTCTATATTGTTCAAAAACGTGCAGTCGGAATTTAAAAGGCTTTTGATAAGTTCTGTAGTCAAGGGTTATTGCTGAGAAGATCGACAGATTTTCACAAAATGGAGGTTGGTTGCTAAGAACTTCGGTGGGGATTATTTTACCTCCAATACGGCGCTCTAGTTAGTATTAGAGGAGAAGATCCCGAAAGGTTTGTAATCAAAGTTGCACACCATGTTGAAGGAATCAGATCTAGGGTTTCAGGACTAGATCTTGAAACTTTTTCAAGATCAGGCAGCGAAAGACTAAAATTAATCAAAATTAATTTTTAATATCAAAGAATACCCTAGATCTAATATCCTATTACATGATTAAGGCATGACAATAAATCAAAAATTAAACATAAAGAAAAAATAAAACATGTTGATCATATCAACATGCATCTACACTACATCTAATGCAGGTATGTAAAATAGATCAGATCAATTACCTATGCAAGTTAGATGTTCTAACTTGCTGATCCAGGCTTGAGGATGATGTTGCAAGCCGCACATGCATCCAACCTCTAGGAGTCATCCACACGAGCCCACGAATCATGATCAGAAGTCCTAATGCAGGAAATCAGCACAGTATGCTAGTACTATGCTGATCCTTCTTTGACGGTCGATCTAGTACTTTCTTCTTCTAGATTTAGACTCTTCCAAAGATAAGAGGAAGGAAGAGAGATTATAGATCTGAGACACTCTCAAATAATCTCGAAGAGGAGGAAGAGAGATGAACAAGACAACCCTAGAAGAATATCCCCTTCTTCTTCTCTATTCTCTCACCTAGACACCTAGTTTAGTGTCTATAGAATCTCCATGCCCTAATACTTTTTCTTCTTAATTTTCACACACCTCAAAGGTATCTTAATGGTATAGAACATCTCCAAAAATTAATCCAAAATTCATCCTATATAGAGAGATATAGAGAAGTCTTTGTTGGGTCAAACTCTTAGATTAGGAAAGACCAAAATAAGCAACTAGTTGGGGTGCCCAACACTTGGGTGCCTCCTCCTAAGTTTTAGGCATGGACCACCATCAGATGTCACACAAAATGCCTCCCTTTCCATCAAATAGAAGAGAGAAAATAGGGAGAGGAGGGTGGCAAGCAAGGGAAGAGTTTTAGTTTCCTAAAACTCTTTTCAAAAAAAAATTCAAATCATATTTAAACTTCCTTTTTGACCTGGTCCACAACAAATTGCTATAAGAGAAATAGGGGAAAGGAGTGGGCATGCATGAAGACCAGGGAGAGGGGGGTTTTTGTCACACAAAATAGAGGAAGTAGGCATGGGGGCGTTGGGACTAAGGTGGCGCAAGAAGGGATGTTCCTAGTCTCACTAGGATTCTTATTTCGACTTGGTCAAACATGGTTTCTCAAACCAAATCAAACCAGAATTAATTCAACCTAATTAAATTATGTCCTAAACTAATTAATAACTTAATTAAATTAGCTTAAATTAAATTTAATTTTAATTTAATTTTTTTAATCAAACTAGGAAATTGAGTTAACCCAAGACCTAGTTGAACTAGGACTAGTTCTTCCTTACACTTAGCTTATCCAATAAACCAATTGAACTTGATCCAATCAAGCCCAAACCAAATATAATTAAATTATATTTAATTAAACTTAATCTTAGCCCTTTGGCTTAATAAATTAAGTTAACTAATATTTAAATTGCTAATCAATCTCCTGCAATACTTGCACTAGGTTAAACATCAATTGTATTGATCATTTAACTTTAGAATGATTGTTAATCATTGATCAACCATCCGATCGGATCATGAACTTTAATGTGTGTGATGTCATAGGTCCAAACCTAAGCTAATAGCATAGAAATAAATTTCTATACCAATCAAAGTAACCATCTAGTAATGGTACATGATGGTCGGATAGGTCAAATATGTAGAACAACATCCTTAAAACCCATATGGATATAGTTTCCATATAATTCATCCCCTTGACCAAAATGCTCGTAGGATATCTCAAAGTTCAACTATCAACTCTGATCAGGCTGTCCACATTGTATTTCAAAATACCAAATCCATCTCATAAATTACTCTAGCCAAGGTTTTGCTATATTGAAATATAGTGATACATTCTTCTCCAACTCTTGGAGTGGTCAATTCCATCTTAATCACACACCGACTTCATAAGTATTTGACTGTGCCTAGAAGCCTTCCATTACTAAATTAAAAATTTAGTTAGTCTGGTACCAAAGCATAGTGAGTTGCTTGCAAGTCACTGAGATAATCTCAAGTCTAAGGAACACTTGCACCTATATCCCATCAGAGACATTCTCGATAATAGAATGCTCTAGAGTTGGTCATGTTCAATGACGATATATCTCTACATCTCATCTATATGCTATATCAGTATCTCCACACTTCTTGATAAAGAGGACAACTAATCTATATGGCATACAGCGACCTATGCTCGATAGATGCTATCATCCTTATTAACAACCTATCATTTGGTCATGAACAATTTCAAGGACTAATCGATAAATCCTTTCTTTATCGAACCTAAATAGTTCTAAAGACTTCATCACAATAATGAAGTTCGTTAGAAGATGAAAACATATGATAAAAATATCAAAAATATATTTTATTAATTAGTAAATCAATTATAATTGCAATATAGCTCAACCATCAATAGGCTGACGATTGGTTTTAGAATATATTTTTCAATAACTTTCACTTGTCCTAAAGCCACTCGGCACAATATCTAATATCCATCTTTGATTTATGATTGTCGAACTCCTTTATCGCTAGAACTTTAATAAAGAGATCGATCAGGTTCTTCTTTCCATTGATCTTCTGAAGGTCGACATCACCTCGATCCATGATCTTTCAGACCAGGTGGAAGTAGCGTAGAATATGCTTTGTCCACTGGTGTCCTTTTGGTTCCTTCACTTTAGCTATGGCACTAGTGCTATTGCAGTAGAGCAAGACCGAACCATCTAGGAAGGGTGCTACTCCAAGCTTCATGATAAACTTCCTCAGCCACATAGCTTCCTTCGCGGTATCTAATGTGGTGATGTACTCTACTTCACAAATAGAGTTTGCCATAGTATGCTGCTTGGAACTCTTCTAGCAGATGGCTCCATCAATCAGCATAAAGATATATCCCAACATACTTCTATTGTCATCATGGTCAGATTGAAAGCTGGAGTCTATAAACCCCATAAGTTTTAGATCTAACTCACCATAAACCAACCATTGGTCCTTAGTATTTCTCAATTATGGCTTTAACCACTTTTCAATCATTTTCTCCAGGGTCAAACTAGTATCCACTCACTACTCCTAGTGAGTATGCCACGTCTGGTCTCGTACATGTCATGGCATATATGATAGATCCACTGCTCAAGCAAATCGAATGTTATTCACATGCTCTCTCTCTCTCTTCAGGAGTTTTCAGACAATCCTTCTTAGAAAGAGAAATTTCATGGTTTATCGGAAGATAGCCCTTTTTGAAATTCTCCATGCTAAACCTCTTCAACACAGTATCTATATATGTGGACTGGGATAACCCAAGCATCCTTTTAGATCTATCCCTATGGATCTTTATCTCTAGGATGTAGGATGTTTCATCCAAGTCCTTCATGGAGAACTGTGATGATAATCAGACTTTTATTCCCTGAGTATAGAATGAAGGAAAAAATCTATTTTTTGGGTCAGGTTCATTCAGATCTGATTGGATCAGGAGGGATATTTCAAAAATATTTTTTCTAAGATCCTAATCAGATCTGAGACTCCTCAAATCTAATCTTACTAATCTAATAATAAAAAAAAAATAATAATTAAATCTAATTTAATTATACCTTTATTTTGGGTAATCCAATTATCCTACGATGATCTCGATGTTTACCTGAGGTTTTGGATGTAGCCACGCAAGCGCCTGGCCTCTACCCATATCCACTCGGGCAAGATCTAAATATCTTCTTCTTCTTAATCAATCCTCCAAAAATTAGATCTAGATCTGATCTTGAAGATCTTCAAAATTGCTTTTGAAGAACAGTCATTGTCTCTTGCAGCAGTACTATCTTCTTCCTTTTCTGGCGCCTTTCACTTCTTGGATCGCACCTTCTTCATGACCAAAAGTCCTTAGACGTGGAGAGGAGAGAGAGGACTAGAGGGTGGCATGGAGAAGGAGTGAGAGGGGCTATGTGGCATGGGCTAAAGGTAGAAGAATTAAATTCTAGGCATAGATAGGGTTTATAGACCCTGCTGCACCATGTAGTGCCACATCATCCTGGCTAATCATGGCCTTTTGTGTAATCAGATCTAAATCTATTTGATGGGATGACATCATATGATCCAATCAGATTAGAGACCCTCCAAACTCTCCTTAGGTGGCACCAAGACTGGGTCAAATGAGTCTTCTTGGCACCACATAATTTAATCCCCTGAAGCAACTAGAGTCCCATCTGTATGGGACTCCATCTTTTATCCTCATGAGGCGCATGCCTTCCTAAGCATGCACCTCCTTCCTATCTACTTTTTAGCAGGAGGATAAGTCTTCAGGTACTCTCCTATGGGTGCATGACACATGGGCAAATGTCTAAGTGTCTAGGGTCAACATTTGACCAATGTCCGAAGATAAGATTTAGCAGATGATAAAAAATGGTAGGTGTTGTCTCAAATTTATCTCATAAATTAAGACAATCCTTTTCTGACCTAGACAAGCTCCGGCCAAACTAAATAAAGCTTCCTGAGTTAGCCCAAACACATTTGGCTTAGTCGAGACAAGCTTTAATGATTGTTAATGGAGAACATTAGGCTCAATCATGTGCTAGCACGATTTTCTTGAACCTAATTGAATCTTATTCAAATCAATTGAATTGGATTAATCTAATTGATGATATCTAGATCTAAACCCTTGTTTGTGTGACCTAGTTAGGTTCAATTCCGTATGATAATGGGATATGTCACAATCTCTATCATCGATAACATCGAAACACCTTTCGATGGATCAGAACTTTTCTGATTTAGACTAGTATGATCGATCATCCAAATCATTTTAATTGCTCTCAAAATCCATCAGTAACACCTAGTAGCATATGGTGGCAATCCATCAGAACTAAAAGCGATCCTCTCGGTGTGGTTATCTGTGTGATTAGGTTCCTCTATCTTGAGCCCTAATTGGATTAGGGTTAAGGTGATCTTGTCAAACCCTAATATCCATCAAATGAATTAATCATTCGATTCAATTCCAATGTGAAAATCCTAATAGAAACTCTTTCTATTATTTCACTCTACCATGGCCATGGGCTTATGGACTTGATTCTCATGATCATCATAGGGCTATTCCTCATCTACCGAGGTAGATAGATCCCCTATTGGTGCAATCTAATTTCTACAATGAACATGCTATAGCCAACATACACCTCAAGGTTCCGAATGACTAGGAGACCGAGTTATGGTGTAGCCAAACTACAACACTCTCAAAGTGAACTGTCGATGCACCTCTGGTCAATGAACCAGACATACTACTGCAGCTTCGAGCCAGTCATCGACGAGAAGGTAGATTTCCTCATGACAGCTCGAGGTGGTCATGCTCAGTGCCCTCATTCTCTAACGAGTATCTGTACTCTCACTCCGATGTCTCTACTCAAGACTCATCTATCCAAAAGAAGCGATCGTACATCAATCTTCCAGATCAATCACCATTTTCATGATGATCCTATGGTCGAAAATATTTTATGAGTTAATAATAAAAATTCATGTCTTAAATTTTCAACTCTTGAAAATATGAACTATCATTACCATTAACTCAAGGGATGTATCATAGACACTTTCAAATACACACTATGATAGAAAATAATTCATTTTATTATTTATTATTAAAATTATAATTTTGTCCTTAGAAGTGTATTATAAGTGTCAGCCAATTTGGCATCTAGGGCACACATATCTAACAAACTCTCACTCGACCTAAATCCAATTGGCTACAAATCTAAGTCCCATCTTCTCAAGGTGGGCTTCGATCTTCTGTTGGCCCAATGGCTTTGTAAGTGGGTTTGCCACATTGTCTGTGGAGTCGACTCTCTTGACCTTGACGTAACCTTTCTCAAGATAATTGCAGATGAGGTGGTATCGTCACTTAATGTGCATGAATTTTTGGTGAGACCTCAGCTCCTTAGCAAGGGCTATGGTGCCATTATTATCGCAGTACAAAGAAATGGCATTCGATGGCATTACTTCGATCTCTGCAGTGAACCTTTTGTACCAAAATGCTTCCTTCGTAGCTTCTGATGCAGCGATATACTCTGATTCCATGGTGGAATTTGCTATCACTGTCTTCTTGAAACTCTTCCAACTGATAGCACCACTATTACACACAAACAGACTCCCAGATGTCAACTTTCGATCATCTATATCGGACATAAAATTCGAGTCTGTATATCCCAGAACTTGGAGTTCTTCATTACCAAAAATCAATATCATATCCTTAGTTCTTCTCAAGTACTTAAGGATACATTTGATAGAAGTCCAGTGTTCTTCACCCAGATTCGACTGATATCTGCTCGTGACACTCACAGCATGGGCTATATCAGGTCATATACATAACATGGCATACATGAGGCTTCCTATTGCTGAAGCAGAAGAGATCTTGCTCATGTGTTCAATCTCCTCATGTGTGTTGGGGCACATTTTCTTGGAGAGATGAATGCCATGTCTGAAAAGTACCAATTCCCTCTTAGAGTTTTTCATGCTAAACCTCTTTAGCACTTCCTCTATTTTCATCTTCTGTGAAACACCTAGCATCCTATTCGGTCTATCTCTATAGACCTTAATTTTTAGAATAAAGGATTCTTCCCCTAGGTCTTTCATGGATAATTTTTTAGATAACCACATTTTAACTATGGTCAATATGAAAATATCATTTCCAGTAAGAATGATATCATCCACGTACAATATGAGAAAGACAATAGTGCTCCCACTGATCATTTTGAAAATACATGGTTCCCCTCATTCTTGATGAAATCAAACAATTTGATCACATCATTAAAACAAGTATTCCAGCTCCGAGATGCTTGCTTAAGTCTATATATGGATCTTTGCAGCTTGCATACTTTGTGATCAACATCACTGGATGTGAAATCAAGTGGCTATTCCACATAGATATCTTTCTCAAGGTATCCATTTAAGAACGTCGTTTTCATGTCCATTTGCCATATTTCATAATCGAAATGGGTTGTAATAGCAAGCAATGTGCAGATGAAATTTAGCATGACTACTGGTGAAAAGATATCTTGATAATCAATTTCTTTGCGCTGACTATATCCTTTTGCCACTAATCTAGCTTTGAATGTCTCCACATTTCCATCTGCACCAATCTTTTTCTTGTAGATCCATTTACACCCAATAGGTATTATACCTTTTGATGGATCTACTAAGGTCCAGACTTGGTTTGAGTGTATCGAGTCTGACTTCATTGCCTCTAACCATTTCTTAGAATTGATATCCGATATCACCTCATCATAGGTTTTGGGATCATCACCATGAACCCCATTACCTACGAGGAACATTTCCTCTACTTCCTCTAAAATAGTACCTAAGTATTGTTAGATATATGTGCCCTAGAAGCCAGAATTGGCAGACACTTGTAATACACTTCTAGGGGCAAAATTATAATTTTGACTAATATCAATAAAATGGGTTAATTTTCTATCACATATGTGTATTTAGTGTCTGTGATACATCCTTTGAGTTAATGGTAATGATAATTCATATTTTTAAGAGTTGAAAATTTAAGACATGAATAATCATTATTAACTCATAAAATGCTTCCGACCATAGGATCATCACGAGGATGGTGATTGATCCGGAAGGTTGGTGTATAATCGCTTCTCTTTAGTAGATGAGTCTTGAGTCTACGGTGTGGAAACATTGGAGGAAGGAAGAGTACAGGTACTCGTTAGAGAATGAGGGCACTGAGCGTGACCATCTCGAGTAGTCATTAGGGAGTCTACCTTCTCGTCAATGACTGACTCGATGCTGCAATAGTGTGTCTGGTTCTTTGACTTGAGATGCATCGATTGTTCACCTTGAGGGTGTTATAGCATGTTCATTATAGGAATTGGATAGCATCAAGATGGAATCTATCTACCTCGGTGGTAGAGGAGTAGCTGAAGGAAAATCCTGATTTTTCGGACCAGGTTCGTTCAAATCTGATCAGATCAAGAGATATATTTCAAAAAAAAATTTCTTTGATCCTAATCAGATCTGAGATGTTTTAGATGATTATTATTATTTTAAAAATAAAATAAAATCTAGATAAATTAAATCAAATTTAATTTACCTTGCTATGGGTAATCCTATTACCCATTGATGATCCTGTATGCAGTGGAAGGTTCTGGATATAGCCACGCAAGTGCCTGACCTCTACCGGTATCCACTCGGGCTGGATCTGAAGATCTTCTTCTTCTCTATCATGTCTTCAGAGTTCAGATCTAGATCTGATCTGGAGGATCTTCAAAACTCCTTTTGAAGATCAGCAGTCATCCTTTGTAGCAGTGCAGCCTTCTAGCTTTCACTCGCATTTCTTTGATCTGGATCGCACCAACCAAGCTCCAAAACTCTTTTGGACGTGGAGAGGAGAGGGAGAAGGAGGGTTTGGCATGAAGGAAGAGGGGAGAGGCAGCCTTGGGGCATGAAGTTTGAATTTCTCAAACTTTCAATCACTATCTAGGTTGGGCGCAGGGTCTTATTTATAGACTATCTGTGATCCAACTTCTCT